>JAPZDV010000023.1:3336569-3350549 GCA_029814665.1 Acanthurus lineatus | reverse complement strand
TCCAGGCTGCATAGAGTGGGTCTAGCTGACACCCCAATGTGCTGGAGGTGCCTTGATAAAGATGGTACTTTAGTACATATGCTCTGGAGCTGTTCCAAGGTTTAGGAGTTTTGGTCAGGGATACACAAAGATATTCCCTTCACTCCCAGTCTGTTTATTTTAGATGACCCCTCTGCGCTGGGTGACCTGGCTCCACCACTTGCAGACTGGACCCGGACTGTCCTTATGTTAGGCAGAAAAATGCTTGTTAAAGAATGGAAGGCCTTCTCAGCACCAGTTTTATCCTCATGGTACACATCTCTTGGACAGCTTGCTGCTCTAGAATGATTATCATACAGGCTTCTAGACATGTTGGAGGAGTATGATTTGAAGTGGGGGCAGTATCAATTATTTCTATTGTCTGACTGATGACGTTTCCAACTCAGAAAAGAGAAAAATGATTTCAAGTTCAACTACAATAATAATATAAACAATTGTGGGAATACTGTGGTAGAACTCAACGAGAAACTGACAATTTTTAAGCCACCTAAGCATTTTTATTATTATTTTGTTTTTATTGAGTATTTATTACTGAGTGTAGAAATGTCATAGCCACCTACATATCAGCTAAGTGCACTGGTCAGTGGTGCTTGTATGAGTGAGTGACATCATTAGCTAATGTCACCAACAGTTATATAAAACACTGAGGTTATTTTCAAGTTAATAAAAAACTCTATATAAAGAACAAAAGCATTAACAGAATGTACAAAGAGTGCTCCCACTCCTTGCAGCGCGAACACGTAAAAGAAGGCTCATCTAAGTTTTCTTATAATTATGAAAAGTTTCTTATTCTGACACAACACCTTATCTGTTTGACTCTGTTGATCAGTTCAAAATAGTGTGCTCTTAGTGGAAAACTAGAAGTGACTGGTTCTTGGAAATCTCTATCATCCCTGCTGTGTTGTTCACTTCAGAGTATATCTGGCATTGACTGGAACAATATTTACCTTCCCTGATAAACACTTGCCCTTACTTTTTGCTTGTGTCCTGTGACTCCTCTGTTTGAAGTCTCTGGAAGATTTCAGGGGGCAGAAAAGGGGAGAGCTCCTCACCACTATCTGACTTAATCCTATAGTGGCATGTCTTTGCTGGGCTCGTTGCATTGTTCTCTGAATAAACAGGAGAGTCAGATGGAGGGACTGTAACACAGAGGAGAAGCAGAGAGACTGGTATAGTGATTGGCTGACACAACAAATTGATGTAGCTGTACATTGGCTAATTTTGATTTGTGAACACTGAAGCAGGCTCCAAGTTAGTCATTATTTGAATGTTAATAAAACAGATGCCTCTGATTAGAGGAATGTAATTACCGATGTATGAAGCAGTGGTGACTGGAAGGACGGTGGACTGATGGGGTTCTGATTGGCCAGATGAAGAGGGAGAAAAGGTGGATACAGAGGCAGGGAGATCAGGGGGATCGACGCTTTTCCCTATAAATGACTTGGCTCGCTCCAGACATTGTTCAGCCAGTCTCAACATCCGCTCCACCTCCACTGCCACCATTAACCTCTCATCTGAGGCCACAGAAGAAAGAGAAGAGAAGACGAAGAAAGTCTTGAGAATTAACAAAAAAAATCTACTATTTAGTAGGCTACTAAATAGTTAGCAGACTAAACAGACTTCTTCAATTCTAAGTTTGTTATATAAAGGTCATCCCATGGCATCTGATATCAGATTTCATTTTGTACTAACAATCAGCGATTGTGTTCAAGTTGATTAGTTCAAGTTTGGTTAGATTGATTAACTACATCAGCAGGGGTGCTGCTTGTGTTTGCATATTTTCTATGAGGCAAGTCTCAACTGGTCCTATCCATCAGTTAATTGACTGCCACATGTTTCAAATCTCTGAGGTTTCTTTTTAGTTCATGAATCTCTTATCAGGCTAATCTGAGATCGTAATTCAGAGGAGAAATAACAGTATACAACCTATGTTTGAACATCACACTTGCAGGTAAAACAAAGAAAAACCCAGCCCAAAGCACACCTTTAAAAACTGGTAACCTACATAATCAGATAAGCTTTCAGCATGTGTTCATATTGCATGTAAATACAGAAGTAGGCTTGAGAAGAGAATTCTGGAGAAAGACAGATAATTCTTGAGTCTAATACCCAGAAGTGGGCAGCAACAAAGAACAAAAACTTTGTTGTTGCACTGCAAAAGAGTTTTCATGCATCTGTTTTTACTTGAGTAGTCATCTTTCAGATAACTTCTTTTACTTAAACCTCTCATATTTTCAAACAATTATCTGTTCTCTTATTCCCCATATTTTCAAATAACCTTTGTATTTTTTAAGTATTTGAGGATAAAAATCCATTTTATTTATTAACATTATTATATTCCATCTTTACAACATCAGGGGCCATTTCAATCCAAACAGATAAGTGATACCACACTGAATAAATACTTTTTTATAGGATTTCTAGCAGACATAACACGACAAAAGTGAAGTTATCAAGACAAAACAGCAAAGGGAGTGTGGTGTAACTGATGGACTGAAATAACTAATAGGGACCTGATTGAAAGTCATCACTGATGGAGCGCTAATGTTTTGCTTTGAGTTCTGTTGCTTATATTGACAATTGATTTACCAAAGTTAATGTTCATATTATCTATTAAATGCATTTTTAAATTTTGTTTTCAAGTTAGAAAGGTTGAAGGTTAATAGTCTCATAATTAATATAACATTGATACAGCATGAGGTTCAGTTAACACAGAAACATGTCAAAACTACATATCGAAAATAGACTCAGATCTTACTTTGTGACCCAGCGTCTTCCAAAAGTGCATGTGATATGAAGTTGATAGTTCGGAGGTATTCACAGTATGCTTCCTGTAGAAAGATGAAGAGTGTGTAGTATCTTTTATCATCATTGTATACAACAGAAACAACAACAACATCAACCAAAACAACAACAACTAATAATTATAATAATAAATATATACACACCCTCACACACACACACACACACACAAATATATACATACATACATGCATACATACATACATATATATATACCCACACACACACACACATATATATATAGATACAAGTACTATAACCTCAAGGCTCTACAGTCATCTATTCCTCTTTTCAGTTGGCTGAAATGGTAAAACTTTAAAGTGCATTAGCCATGAGTTATTGTGGCTTAACTGAGTAGTAATGGTCAAGCTGGTTTAGACAGCCTATTGCTATCTGATTCATCATCTGTAATTAAGCCTTCATGTGAAGATCTTATTTCCTTTTCTTTCTTTTTAGCATTTGTTCTTATCTATTTCAATATAGATATAAAAGTATCATAAAAGTGTAATATAAAATAAGTGTTTACGATTATGTTTCGATAAGTAGGCTATGGTATTAAAAGAGAAAAAGTGCTCGTGCTTCTGGCATAACAAGCCAGGTCTAAACTTACACTGGTGACAACAACTACAAGAACAGTGAGTGACCATTGAAAATGTGGAGCTGTTATAGTGCATACATTTAATACCCAGGGACACATTAACTCCGCTCATTTGCGGAAAGACTCTTTAGGTCTTGATTACCAGCAAGCGTATTTACGTTTAAATTGAAACACTGAACATGCTCAAGTGATAACATTATGTTAGCTAGCTAACCCACCCAGCTCCCGCCCCCTCCATATGTTTACATCCCAACATCCTGCTTCCTGTGGGCTTAACTCTTCGTGTGTCGCAGCAGTCAGGCTGTGTATCACCTTACCTCATGTCTATTCCCTCCGTCCAGCTGAATTGCTACTTTAGCCATTTTCATGGCATTTTGAAGGGGCTTAAGCCCACTGTCAGCTGTGGCCATCGCAAGAAGCGGTCCACCTTCCTCCTGCTTCTTCTTTGAGTTCCGTTATTGCAGATTGTAAACAATTTTGAAGGGTGTATGCTGCCTCCTACTGTACATGACTGAAAAGGTAACGAGTATAGAATACAAATATTAATGATTTAATTAAAAAAAGAACACACACACACACACTAGAAAGAAGGTTCTCTTTATCATCAGCTTCTCTCAGTTGTGGTTAAAACATTAATGTGGTTCAAAATGTTTTTGAAATTGCTGTCTATGATTCCTTGAAATGCTTGTAAAGAGCTCAGCCTTCCACAGGGTAGACATAGAATTGTATTGATTTTTTCAAATACTTTTTATGTCATATTTTTCCTATACTTCTTTGCTTTATCACCACTCCTTTTCCTAATTTTATTAAATCAATATAATATCAATATCATATTTTCAAATGTCCTCCAGAGTAGAATGTGCATGTATAAGAATGCTAGTTTGACCGAAAAGGGGGTCAAACAGTTTCCTGATTCCAGGCTTTATGACTTTCTTGAAAGGGATGTGAACCACCAAATGCCTACTATTGTATTTAATATATTTGTTTTATTTTGATTAAAATATGAGTGAAAACTGCAACAAACTGCATGTTAGCAACAATTAACTTAGAGCTGCAAGAACTGCTGAGGTAACTGTGTTCCTGTGGCATCTAATTCAGTGGGACACACTCATACCGTACTGTATGTATGTATGTAAGTCTGAAAATAGCTTAAACTGGAACTGTCCAACTTTTTTAGGTAATAGATAGAACTTTTAGCTATCTTGATAATATTCTGACTACTGAACTGAGATCTAGCCACTTTATTGTAGACACCCAAGGTAACTGTAAAAGAAGGAGGGGCTGATGCTTTCCTTTTTTCAGTTTTATTGAAGTCAATGGGAAATAGATCTCAGAACGACACTCTGTCAAAGCAAATATTAAAAAAGGTCATTAAAACTTGGAATTTTCATTTTGTACATAAAGTAAAAATAAATGGTGTTTACATGGACTAAGAAACAATGCAGTAGGAGTAGCAGTAAGTAGGGATGTTGACAGAGAACATAAAGAAATCTGAGTCTTCCGACCCCGGATGCTTTTGACTGGGGTCTCCCAGTACCCCAGTTTATTAGTTTCAAAAGCAGTAACTAGTCAGTCTTGAAATATGTTTCATCTCATGTCACAAAGCAGTAAAAATGCTTTGCTGATTGCAAATATGTGGCAGGTAGAACTTAATCTCTTTCGTGATCTTGGTGTTTAGGTGTAAATACAAATTAATTTATTTGACAGTTTTCCAGCACAAAGTGAAAAAATAATAATATTAACATACAGACAAGATTTCTTACACTTATATAGCAACAAAGTTAACAGTGAAATACATAAAGCACATCTCTGGATATCTGACGCAAATTAATGACACAATTTTAAAACAATTTAGGCTGTGCAAAACACTAAAATCTTCAGAGTAAGTGTTAAGTAGTTCCATGTGTTATCCAGTGAGACTGTGCAGTGCTTCAATAAAAACAAATTTATCACAACAATTCCATCCTTAATGCAGTCAGTATGGTTTCCGAGGTGTGTCAAAATTAAACAAAAACAAGGCAGCGAGTCACATTATTAGAAGAGATTAAGCTCATTGTACATCCAGTTTCAGATCAGTGTCAGTGACAGAGAACAGAGGTCAAATAACATTGATGGCAGGGATTTTAACAGTTGGTAAGAAAGTCAGGCTCCATTTCCATTCTCCTATGGTCTCTGAGCTTAACCTACCAGCACAAAGTGAGATCAAGGGTGCAGTCTAGTGGTCAAAGAAATTACTGCCTTTGTCTTTTCAAGCAACTTGTTCTCCACAGAAAATGTCATGAAGTCAAGAGAAGATGCGAAATGTAAGTTATTATTTAGGAAAAGACACCATGGTGGTAAGAAAATTAGAGTGCACTTACACTAGACTGTGTTGATGTTGTTTTGAAGTTGGACAACATAAATGAACTTTAATACTTTACCGTCTGTGTTTATATTAGTGTTATTTCCTGAAGAATAAATAAATGTGGACAACCCAGAGAAATTATTACTTAAAAGTAACAGAGGAACATGTAGGTAAGGACTTCTACCACACAACTCTATTAACTCCTTGAGATGGTGATTTGAAGTTATGTTTGGTACAGGCTGGATGAGTAGTGTGACATGTAACACATGATCAGTTTTTCCAAAGACAGCCAGTTGTTGCATTGGTTTAAATCTTGTTACAGCATTATCTTCTTTCTTATGTCAAGGATGCTCCAGTGTATTCATGTTAAAGGAAGCATAGAAGCAACTAAAAGATTTGAACATGTCTTATCATGGCTGCCTCTTGACACTTTTGGCTCATTTCAGGAGTCAGAAACCTTCCTAAATGAAAAAAAGACTATTTCACCAGAAATCACCACAAATCACATGAATCCTTTTCCCCTTCTTTGGGTTTAAGACCTACACCTTCAGGACATTTCCA
Source organism: Acanthurus lineatus (assembly GCA_029814665.1). NCBI lineage: Eukaryota > Metazoa > Chordata > Actinopteri > Acanthuriformes > Acanthuridae > Acanthurus > Acanthurus lineatus. The sequence goes on along the minus strand of JAPZDV010000023.1, from coordinate 3,344,205 downwards.
TCCACTACATTTTTCAGAAACAGTGTTACAGTCTTAGGTAGAGCCTAAACTTCTATGCTTTGCCACTGAGGTGCTCAACATTTAATCTTCACTCCAGCTTCTCCAGCCCTCAGATGTCATCTGCCTTGGCCCAGTGAAACTCGTAGCCCTTGCACAGCACAAGGCTCTCCAGGTCCCTGTCCTCAGCTCTCTCCTTCAGTCTCTGCTCCTCTAATATAGAGACCAACATGTCTCTTTTCTCCACCGTCCTCATGATCTGTGACAGGATCTCCTGCTCCTCCTGCAGCTCAGAGGCAGCCTTGTTTGTATCTGGAGAGAGGCAGAGGAGAACAGAGGAAGGTAAGAAGAAGTCTATGTATGAATATGTCTGATCATCATATTATATGGTTGGGTTCGATCTTTACCTTCTATCGCCAGTCTGTGTCGTAGTTCTTGTTGCAGTTGGCTCTGTGTGTCCTCAAGTTCAAGCTCCTGTGCACTGTGAGACAGGAGAAATGTGTGACCTCCACTAGTGCAGAAATTGAAATAATTTTAAAGTAAAGCTAAAATGAAGAGGCTTTAATGCTTTTAGGTAACATCCCATAAAATATTCTGCACCTATTTTACGATGTTCCACAAATATAAAAAAATCCCTTTCTTTATAGTTTTGTATCGAACATCAATCATGTTTTCATCATGTAAAACAAAGTGTGTGTGCAGACAAAGGCTTAAACAAACCAATATCAAATTGCTCCTGCTACTACATAGAGCATATGAAGCACTTTGCCTCCCCCTGATGGATATTTCAGGAGGTACAGGGTTAGCTACAGCTATCTAGACAGCTTACACCATTGGAAAAGCAGCAGTCTATGTGTGCCTGCCCTGAAAACAGGATGAAGGGCCATAGAGTCCTCTGTGGAGAGTGGAGACTAGCATCCATCTCTGAATCACTTTAATTCTCCTATTTCATTATGATGCCTTCTTTTCAAATCTAAAATCAAATTCCTCCCAATGTCATGTCCCATCTGCCTACCCTGTTTCACTTGGAAATACATCACAAAACAAGTTAGAAACTCTTTAAATGCCATTTTATCTGGACTTGATTGTACTCTGTGTTATCTCATTCGTGTACAATTTGATGAAGTCACTTACAAGATCATGAGCTCAGACTCATAAGACACCAATCTGTTCTTCTCCAGAACGAGTTTAAACCAAGTCTGGTAGAGCTGGTTCTTTTCACTGTCGTCTGTCTGAGATGATTCTGGGAGGGAAAGAGTGAGGGAACAAAGAGGAGAATTCAGGAGAGAGGAGTTGAGATCAGAATGGATGTGTTAGGGTTAGGGGAGTGGGGCAGAATGGAGAAATTTTATTTTTTTTTAGAAATTATGTAAAGTTGCTACGAGAAAACAAATCATACTGAAATCAAATGCCAAGCACAGACACATAAACACACTGGCTGTGTGATAGTCCTTACTATTCCCAAGGACACAAACAAAGCCTGTATTGTAAAAGATGAGGCAAAGTGCTGCAGTCTATTGTGAGTACTCTAACAGTGGAGTCTCACTGATCTGTAATGTAGTCTTTGTTCAGAGTTCGGTCTCTAAAAGTAGCTTTCTAATGTCCTTCTCAGCATATAGGACCTTTGATAGGCACTGGTCTGTGTGTGTGTGTTTGTGAATATTGTTCCGTACCTGTTTCTCCTCTTATGATCTTCTCTATAGCCACTCCTCGTTCCTCTACATCTCTCTGTTTTTCTGCAACCTCCTCCAGCTGTCTCTGGATGGCCTGACGATGCAAAAAAATGAAAAAACATATGATGCCCGTGATAAAAGGAAGGAGATATTTTTCCTGGTTTTAATAAATCTTTCTCTTTCAGCCTCCACATGTATTTCATGCAGGTGAAAGGAATTAGTTTTTCACTTTGACATCTCTTTCCCCAGAAACTGCTATTCTGGAAAATTTAGAGAACACAATGTTTGCAGTTTTTTATTGTCATAATAAGACAGTAGTTACAATGAATGAACTCATCAGAGTAACTAGGACATTAATTCTAGAGAGAAATGTTGGTGTTGTTTTGAAATCATTTAAAGGATTTAGTTTTTAACATTCTTCAGTGCTGGGAGCACCACAAACATATTTCATCCTCCTTTATTTATTAGCTTTACTTTCCTCTCAGCAAAAAAGCAAATGAGTGTATCCCTTAAAACATTTAACTTCCTGTTTAATATGTGCAAATAATTACAAATAAAGACTTGTTCTTCCCAAGAAGATTTAGACATAAAAGAAAATCACTTCCCTCATATTATTAGGATCCAAATAAAACGTACTGAAGCCCAAGACAGCTTTGCAGCATGAAGCATCTGATAAACCATTTGGTGTGTCTGATAGAAAAAGAATACCTGAGCTCTGTGAAGCCTCTTGAGCTGCTCTCTTTTAGCCTGCTGGGCCACCATCTTCTGCTGCCTCCTCCTCTGTCTTTCTGGGCAAAGCTGGGACAGAAAATACAAAACATTTTGGAAAATTTAAACGTGCAAATACAGTAAATAAAGGTCCTCTCTTCCTAGTACTGATCAAAGTACATAGTAATGCTCTGTACAAACCTTTTGACAGGATGTCAAGTCTTCACTTTCATCATCACTTGAGGAAGACTCTTCCTGTTTCTGTTGATAAGTGACTGAATAAAAAAGACACAAATTTGAATAATTTTTTTTTAAATTGTATAAAAGAACTGACACATTTTTCAAATATATATTTTAAAACTGATTATATTTAATCCATCACAATTATTTACAGAGGCATGCAGAGGACTGACAGAGAGCTTCATTACATTGTGCACTAACAATCCCCTAAAGTTCAGTATCAGCAAAACAAAATGACAGTTTTACAAACACACATGGACTCAGACAGCCAGGGTTTCATATATCAGATTTCAAAGACACCAATTTCACTAATTTGCAGGGTGGGGCTACAATGAAACAAGGGTCATCTGAGGAGAGGCCAGGAGTAGCCATTTTTGCGAATTTAACTAAGTTAAACTACTTTCAAGATGAAGACATAGATGTGTTCTGTTTCCTGTTGCACAGGTGAAAAGGGAGGAAAATAGTGAGCCTCTGTGTATTGCCAAAAGTACTGGAAATCCAAAAAGCCAAACTGTAGCCTGGAGTGTTATTTTTTGTCTCAAAGCTTATTTTCAAACCCCATGCTGCTCCTCATTTATCCTGGAGACACAGTGAGTACAAGCCAAAATGCTGGTCAGCCAGAGTTTATTGTCCTTGCGATATATCTATTAACTGTGTCAAAACAAATCCGAAGTGTGCTGGATAATGTTAGTCAAAGTTAACCTGCCAAGTTAAACAATAATTCATGTCAAACCTTGACAGGACATTTGGAATGGCTTGAGGGTGGTAACGGGTGCTGATGGAGAAAGTTACAGTGAATGTTGCTCAAAACAGTTTGTGAGATAGAGAAACTGCTCATATGTTGCTTATATGTTTACTGAACAGGCTAAAGCTATATGCCAGCTGCAGAGGGGTGGGTGGAGGTAGAGATGGGTTTTCACAAATCTGCATGTCCTGCATGAAGGTAAAGGGGTAGAGTTTTATCCAGGCCAATGTTGGGCATTAGGAGGTTATTTTCATGTATAAAACTTCTAAACAAGTAATTCTGAAGAACAAAGATGATACCACTTTTTTAATAGTTTAATGAATGTTTCAAGAGGAACTTCAATCAGATAATAAAATGTAATGCTGTGCTCTACAGCTCGTTGCACTCCCTCCAAGTGGCAAAAGAATTAAAGGACACTGACCATTACCTGCTCAGCATTTGTGTGTGGGACTAGCTGGGGAATACAAATGAATATTTATCATAACAGAGGCAAAAGTAGTTGGATATATGTTTAAATCATTGTTTATGTTGCCCTGTGTCTGCTGGATGTGTAAATAAGCAAGTAATGGTGGCTAACGTTTTTACTATCACAGCCATTAGAAAGTCTTTGTTGTGTTTGCATGAATGGCTGCACTAACCTTTATTTCTAAGGTTGGTGAGTATCAACCTGATTTCCTTTTGTGCCTCTTGCTCCTCGCTCTCTGAAGCCTTCTTCTTTTTCAGCCTCAGGGATGAGAACAAGTTGACCCTCCTGCGGGGCAACAAGGCCATTTCATCAGAGAACACTCCTTTTGAATCTGTGTGGTCCTTTAGAGACACCTGCTGCAACAGAGAGGGCAGGTCCTGTCTCGTCCCCCATAGATCAGACCCTATAGAGGCCCACTGAGCTTCATGCTTGCCAGTCTTCTCATCTTTGGATGGTTCTGGATCCACAGCACTAAACAGGGAGCTAAAGCGAAACGTGTTTTCGGACATGGGCCTCTGTTTGCTGGGGCCATTACGTTTGATCCTCCTGGTAAGGAAAAGACAAAAATCATAAGACAATACAAAACATGGGTACATTTAATGAAAACTGAATCCAGAAATTTATATCAAAAGGGTGGATTTTACAAATAAAACATGCGGATAGAAGCTTTGATGTGGTGCTTAAATAAAGTATTAAAAAATATATTTTATACAAACATTGTGACTGCAGGGTTGGAGCTGCTGGAGGGATTGGGCACACTAAATGTACTCCTAAAGGCGTTGGCTATCAGCTGGAAGGCTGATGGGGACGAGTCAGAGGTTGGACTGTGGGCTGGTTCCTTGTCTTGTCCTGAGTCTGTCTCAAGCTTACCTGTTTCTGCCTCTGTCTCTGTTTGTACCTGATAAAACACGAGAGGACAGGAAAAAATGTGGTCAACAAAATGTTGAATTAACTCCCGTCTTTACTCACATCACTGTCTTTGGGCCACTACATTATACTGTATGATGCAGGAGTATTGAGATAAAGAGCAACACACGTTCCATTTAAAGGCTTTTCTTTTCTAGATTAATTGATATTGCTGTCTTAATAAATGAAAAACTCCACCTGGTCTTTATGTCGTTGTGTGTTCTTGGTGTTATTAACAGTTTCCTCAGGTTTGCCCCCCATCTTCCAGTTCAGAAGCTCCTCTTTCTCAGAGTGAGACAACATTAAGCGTTTCCTTGGGGCAGCTGAGTCGCAGGCTGTCTTTACTGTAGCTGAGGACTCTTCAATTTTCTCACTTCTGTCTGATGCATTGGGATCATGGGCTGATGTCTCTGAACCTCCTTTGGAGCTCTGAGAGAACAGGGACCTCGTCAGTGCATAAAACAGGGTTATTAAACAGCTATTAAAATTATATTACCAATGTCAAAATACAGAAGACATTGCTTTTACACTTACTTTGTTTGGGAATACATAAACACTGTGTATGGTGTATATCTGATAGATCTAGAAAAAAATTATATGGGACGTACAGTTTGTTTTTCTACTGAAGCGATCTCCTCAAAGTCTGAGTCAACCTCTGGGAGAATTTCTGGTCCCTCTTTTTCTAGCGGCAAGTTCCTCTGGAAGGGCCTCATGAAGATCAGAGGGAAGGCTGTGTGAGGGCAGAGAGCACACTCTCAACTGTTTGTTTTAAAATGATGAACTTTTACATAACAATTATATTTCAACAGAAAAGAGCCGTTACTTTTGTTTTCAGCATTTTCCTGCTCCTAAGACCAACTGTCTGTTGTGGAAGAGAATTATTATCCCGTTACAGCAGTGTAGCTAACATGCACAACCATATATTCTTCATGAATCACAATAAAGTATTATATGTGATGCAGTTAGTATATTTGAAACACAGATGAGACACTGATCTTCAGATCTTCGATAAGACAAAAGGTGTTGAGGTACTGTGGTAATATGGCCACTGTTAGCAACAACCTTTTACCTTACATGCAAACCCACACTTGCCTTGTTACTGAAGTAAGGACCTGTCATTTGAAAAATGAAGCTGAGCTTCTTTAATGAAAACACAATAGACCATGTGGTAATGATAGCCATCAATCAGGACAATATTATTATATATGTAAGACAGGGCCTTAATAACCTCACAGAAAAAAAATGAATATGTCCAAAGTTCACCTATTATTTTACAGAACAATGCTGACCTCTGGTGTTGTGCATGACACATTACAACAATGTTGATTACTTCTGATTCATACTTACTACATGCTGCTAATTTTGATTTTAATTTTTTAATTTTTTATTACACCATTCTGCTTACAACTGTGGCATTTCTTTCAACTGCAACTGAGGCCGTATGAAAAATAATTAAATACTGTTTTAATTTAATCAAACATTTCTTTAGACAATGCACAGAATGCAAAAGAAATCCCAATAATTATACTTATCAAAACCAAAAAAAAAAACAAAAAAAAAACACACAACTCTATGTTGTCGGTGGAAACAGACCCAGCAGAGGTTTCAGGTCTACTTAAACCCAAGTGAGGACTATGCACAGATAAAAAAATATAAAAATCTGAGATACTCACTCGCTCTGATCTTCCGTTTCCATCGACTATTCTGTTTGGTGTTACACTGATCTACAGAGACAGAAGACACAAATCAAAATGAAATGGAACAAGCAGACTTAATTTTTGGGAGATGGGTCAAATGACCTGTTACACTATTTCAGCATAGAGACCAAATCCTCTTTACTAAGAATTCAAGAAACAGCACTGGCTTTGGCTCTCCACACTTTAACATACAGGATGATACATATTAAAGGTTTATTAGTAAGTAAGTTGAACATATGGCAAAGTCAGGTAAATGTGCATTGAAGATTCATTTTACTGTTGTTTTATAACACATGCCTGCACAAAGGAACACCGTAGCCCCCTTATGCAGCTATTAAAACTTTAAGGTTAAAGAAAAAGATAGAAACTTTTTTTTCATTTGAGTACAAAGGAAGAGTTGAAGTATCAGTCTGCCAGACTGCCACAGGACGCACAGGATGAGGCTGAAGTGAGTGTTTTCTTTTAATACCCTTGAGGTTCTTTGCAAGCACCTCACCTCATCATTACCACTGATACTTAATAAATGGGTACAACTGATGTTCTAGGATGTTCTAGGCAGAGACTTCCTGTCCAGGGCTGTGCACATCCCACACCAGTTTATGATGTTTCCAGTCAAAGCGCTTTCAATTGCTTCTCTGTAAAAGTTCTCCAGAACTTGGAACAGGAATATGCTATCTTAAGTTTACATGAGAAATAAAGCCATTTCTGGTCCTTTTTCAAACTGGGATGAAGGTGTCCTTGTTAGGTTCTCTGTGACATTAATTCCCAGGAATCTAAAACTGTTCACCTGATCCACTTTAGCTCCACTGACATGGACAGGGGTGTGTGTCTTGGTCTAATTTTTTAAATCTACAATCAGCCCCTTGGTTTTGCCGACATAAAGAAACAGGTTGCTTTCTGTAGGACAGTTGATACGCTCCTGATATGAATTTTCATCCCAATCCTGACAATGAGGGAGGTGTTACTTTTATACTTTACAATAGAGTCCTCTTCATGTTAAGTGTGGCATTATAGGTGTGTTGAGTGAACAGGCGGGGGCTGAGCAGACAACCCTGAGGGGAGTATATCATTGAGCATTAGAGTAAAGGAGGTTTGAGTGCTAATCTGGACTGTCTGGAGTCTGTTTGTGATCAAGTTGCAGAATGTGGTACTCAAGCACAGTGTTAAGTTTTCCACAATACACAATGCAACTTATAACCCATTT
>JAPZDV010000023.1:3298709-3336469 GCA_029814665.1 Acanthurus lineatus | reverse complement strand
CCCTTGCCCCCCCTCCTCGGTTAGATCTGCTGAGTTTGTAAACAGCTTAAAAAAAAAATCTAATAACCCATTTTTTTACTACTGTGCTGTTGTTTATCTAAACTGCTGTTAATTTTGATCCACTTTGACAGTGTCTGACCACCAGGCATCACTGATGTAAACACAGAGTCCACCTCCCCTCCTCACCCGAGTCTTGTGGTCTGTGAGCTGAGAAAGAGGTCCACCCATCAAGTGCAACAGCTTGATTGTGGATGTTGGGATGGAGCCAGGTCTCTGTGAAGATTTGGACTCATTTGTCTCCGATTTCCTGTTGTAGGGTTAGCCTGAGTTTTATTTAATCTTTTTTTTCCATCACTGGACATTAGCCAGAGGCAGGCTGGGTAAAGCTAAAGCCTCAGGTCCAAGCTGAGTTAGCTTAGCTCTGATCCCTGCTCTCTTCCTTCTCTTCCTGGGGCAAAAGCACAGGTTGCAGTAACATTTGATTTGGCTAGACTGGCTGAGTGTTCAGGAGATGCCGTTGGCAGTGAATATTTCATTCATTTCTTTAATGTTTGCCATGAATAATCAAGCCTCAGAAAAAGGTGAACCATTGCTGTGATATTGCTATTGACTCACACAGAGCTAGCACAGCTTAAAGTTAAATAGGTCTACTGCTCAAACAAAAAAGAATAGAAACTGGCCACACTGACAAAATAATGCAATTTTTTTAAAATAAAAAAAATATAGGACATCACCTCTGTAAGTTTTCATCTGGACATATTTTTAATGCCAATAGTGTATCAGAACTGCGAAAGTATTTGAGAATGTTTTGATGATTATAAACTGTTAAACAGGCCAGACCACAGAAAAGATCTGTCAAATACATTACAAGAACTATTAATAATTTCCGTTTTGTTCTCTATGTGCTCTAAAAGCTAACAAAAGCCTTAGCTATTACTAAGTATATCATTAAGTACATGTGCAGAAATGTGTTCAGTGAGGCTGTTGAGCCCAGAAAAACTCTGCTACGGAGAAGAACAACAAACATTCAGCAAAGTGTGGGAAACCCAACTGTATGTCAGCGGCACACTGATCTCTCAGACATTACTAGAGGGAGGAAATCCAATACAAACATGTACACATTCTTACACAGCAGGGTCACCAGTTAAAGTTCAACCAGTTTCAGATTGTCCCTCGGGAAATTTCAAGTTTCAAGTAATAAGCGGGGCTGAAAACCCATTTTTACAGCACAGTTAAAAGAGAGAGAGAGAGAGAGAGAGAGAGAGAGAGAGAGAGAATAATTTCCTTCAGGTCACTCAACCAGAAACTATGTTGATGTAGAGCTGCATATTTTGGGTGATTGAAAATTAAACAACATAGCGCATTCTAGGGGCCACACCGACCTTTGGTACTGTCCTGGCTGTGGCCCTTGGCCCCTGCAGTATCTTGTACCATGGGTTTGACTATGCAGGAAGCATCCAGAGCTTCAACAGCCACTTCTGTGTCTTTCTCCAGCTGCTCTGAATGCAAGCTAGACGCCGCACCTGCAATGAAAACAGTATGTGGGCATTAAGATTTTACTAGTTTTGATTTAACATTAAGCTACTTTATAGCTTGTAGTTCATTTCATGCATAATTTCTGTCTTATAATGTCTATGTCAGAACAACAGGTTAGCGGTTCTTGGGTACTTTATCATCTCAAAACAATCAGAGTAGCATATCAAAGGATGGCTGACAGGTACCAAAGGAATTTTTCTGTTAGGTCCCAACAAATCCTCATACAATGAAAGCATTGGTGAAAAAAAAATACAGTTTCTGCTTCTGAATCTAACACATGCTGTTTAAACGTGCACTCCATTCCAGTCTTTATGACTGAACAGTAAAATATTAATTTCTATATGCAACACAAACTCTAATAATGTACATAACATGTTTGTAACAGTACTCACAGAGTAACGAGGTCAACATTGTACAGAATCTTTCCAAAGGTGACTCCACTTGGTGACAGCAAAGAAATGTAAATATCTTGATACAACCATTGTGTACAGTGTGCCTGTAAGGCATTAGATAACCACAACTTTTATAACTTGACTTAGTTGCTTGTAAAACAAATGGGGTAATGAACATATGTCAAAGTCCAAAGTCAGAAAAAAAAGACAAACAGTTCACACACTGTAGGGCTTCTATTTCTATTATTTACTGCAACAAAGTGATGCTTCAAAGCAAAGGAGCACTGATGTGTGTCTGATGCAGTGTATAAGCAGTTTATTTTTTTGTTTCACTCTTTTACTTGTACTCATTGATGTTCTAACTTTGGTTTGGTTTGGCTAAATGTTATCCTGGAAGAGACTTAGAATAGCCACAGGAGAATAAAACTTATATAGACACCAAACCCAGAGGAAAGGAGAGAGCAGACCTGCTTACAGAACCCATGAAGAAGCTGACAGGAGGAACTGACAAGTGATTCACTTCAACTCTGTTCAGTTCATTTAGGTTCAATTTAACTTAGCTCGACGTTGAATGGTTACACCAAGCTTTTGCTTGTAGCTTAATGTTTTGGTCCATTTGCATGTTACATGTTTGCAGGAGGACTTTTTTAAGTCATCTGATTAAAGGCAAGCTGCTTCAGCCCACTGCTGTGTTGCTCCACTTGGATCCGCTGTAAACCTAAAGGTTGTTCAGCTTTTCATCAGGTGTTAAAGAGCACGTTATTTGTTGAGTTAACAAAAGCTGTGACTGTGAACATGATTTGTGCAGGTGTTACATCAAGTTAGCAGAGAGGTGGGAAATGGATTTGTTTTTTAAAGGCTTTTTGGATGAAATTGTTAATTTTGTGGTTAACAAATATGAAAAGATCTTGAAATGTTACTGCTGCATTGTGGAGATTACTCTGAATGCCAAATGTTCAGTTGTGAAAAAGCTTTCCTGGAATTTATCCACTGATTAACAAACCACGAAGGAAACTATTTCTGCAATCAAACTGATTTATTTTTAATTTCTTTACAATTTAAAAATGTCATAAATTAAGCAGTTTTACAGTAATTATCAAAGTGGAAAACAAATGACAAAGCTTGAAGGCTGCTTCATGACTCATTATAAACATAACTACCAAACATATAGAATACAGCCGACAAATGTATTTAGCAGTGTGCAAAAAGCTGCTATGAGGCTGCTGATCTCCTGAGCAAAGTCTAGGAGGTACATGAGAGGGATCTTGAGAGGGGTTCTGAGGTGGGGAGGCCTCCTTCTGAAACAGAGGAAACCAAGACAGACCACAGACATGTGGACACATTTGTTAAAGTCAAATGGGCCAGACAAGAGGGGAGGCTGCTGCTCACGATACATCACAGACAAGATGTTCGGTGTTATGGAGGTTAGGGAGGAACACAGCACAACATGATTGTTAGTGAGGTTAGGAATGAGATTAGCTCAGACTGTATGACAACAAACTAAGAGAAGAACCAGAAGGTGCCATGTGTGCATCAGTCCACGATTGCCACAAGATACCAACAACCTCTGCTGGGTGTGACTAGATCTGATTCAGAAATCTGCTCACTATGATCTACTGTGACACTGAGGATGCTAATGTTTCAAAGCAAGCTAAAATTTACACTTTGTCACAATGATGTCCTTTGAGCACAAATCTAGTTATATTTAATAATATCAATACTGTCAACAAATTAAATGAAAAGACCAAAAAATCCAACAAGGCATCAATTCTCCTAACAAGCATTTCAGTTGACAAAGCCAGTGACTGTGGCCTCTGTGTCACTGAGCTCCACCGTTGTCAAACAACACTAAATCCTGTACTTGTGCAAGCTTTGCATCACAGCCAAGACACACTGTCAAATTCTTTCAAAAAAACAAACAAACAATGAGTCTGAGAGTCTACAGTCATATTTGCAGTTTAAGGGCTCCTTGTTTTGGGTGTGGTCTTGTGTCCGGCGTCACTCAGACTGTTGTGTGCATGATATACATTCTTAGGTCATCTCATCACCTTTTGTGTAATTTAAAAAATAATAATGTAAAAAATTGCTTATTTACCTGTTCTTTGCCTTAACCTAAAGATTAACCAATAAGAGACTTTATGGCTGATTGTAATGTACAAAATTTTGCGCTGATCTATCCAATAGTGGTTGAGATATTTCAGTGTGAACCAAAGTGGTGGACTGACTGACTGACTGACTGACTGACTGACTGACTGACTGACATGGGGTCACACAGCTAGTTCTTGCAAAACAGATAAATATATTATTGATTTGGGTCTTTTCATGGAATTTGTTTACAATAACAAGAAAAAAGACAGGATGATGCCAGCTACATTCTTTAAAGGTATATGGTCTTATTTTTGAGAAACATGATAACAGCAGTATTAAGTGGTATTAGGCAGAGGTGAACAGTTGTCAATATGATGGAATTTACTTGTTGTAATTTAGCAATGGTATATAAACTGTATTTCACCTGGAATTTATTTAATATATCTACACTTAACAGCTGTACCTTTACACGTTTATCTATAGTGCTGCAGTGCATTCAGGATCATGCTGGTTTGTGATTTATCTGGTTTAGGTAAAAGGGGGCGGAGCTACAGAGGCAGTTGATGCAAAAGCAACAAGACAAAATCTAATGACTGAGGCAAGCCAATCTTCACCTTCCCTGCTGACAGGAATCAGCCAATCAGAGGATGCAGCATTGGAAACTTAAAACAGACTGAACAAAATGAAGTGAACAAAAGAGAGAAATTGAAATGAAAAAAAAGAATGAATGAATGAATGAATTTGGAAAAAAGAAAATGAATGAGATATGGGAGAAAAGAAAATGGAAATTAGGAAGAAAAGTAGTGAAAATTCTAATAAAATTACTGTTGGCAATTAAGTGATTGCAATAAGACAGCACAATAAAATGTGAAAATTGCCCCAAAAGTGCATTTTAAGAAGTGGAAACCTCTAAATCTGCACAGTTAAAGCAAACAATAAAACAATTATCAAAAAATTACAATCAAAAATAATTGCAAAACTTAAAAAAAACAAAAAAAACAGAGTGAAATACTTTCACTGAGTCAGGGATAAACAGTCTTTTGTGGATTCTGCTTTTTAAGCATATATGTCCATCACCGAGGACAACAATAGATAAAACAAGAAACATTATAGATAAGTGTTTTGTAGTTTTTTCATGTGGAAGTGATTTTCATTTTAAAAAAAAAACAAGGTTTTATTACGAAGGTAAAGGCCTGAACTGATTTTAAACTGATTGTACATCCAATGCAACTAAAACTGAATCACAGATTTTTTCAAAAGTAAATACCTTTCTGCTGTGAAATACATAACTCAAATATGTACATTTTTTAAATATTCAAAACGAGTTGCCGGATTCATTAAAAGCACAAAATGAGCTTGAAATAAGTCAATCTTCTTTAGGTTATTACATGTACAGTGAAATATTAACACCTAACACATGAAAAGATAATTCAAGTGACTTAAGTTTTTTCTGAAATCATAATAAAAAATAAAAATACTGTTTTGGCATTTCCATTGCACATCTCTGTGGTGCAGAGTTAAGATGTAGCAGGCAATATGCAGAGTCAGTAAGGTCAAACATCATGTGACGTACTCTAACAGAACTTTAGCTCACCAAAAGGAAGCACACTGCCCAGGTGGCTTTTAAGGTCATACTCAGACAGCACATTCCAGGTTATAGCCTGCCCATCTGTCAAACTTTAGGGATTTAGCTTTTTGTGACAATCCAATTGGTTGTTTTGAGCCAGACAAGGTCAATGCAATCCAGAGTCAAAAAGGTGTTGCTTACTTGTTTAGTAGTCTGGAACAAGTTAATGTGAGTCAGATTCATTCAGCACCAGGAAACCCTTAGAGTCAGTGGACACGTACCAGAAGATCTGAGCTTACTACTGTAAGAGCTGCCTTTTCACAAGGGGCTCCAGCATTTTAGTCATGCATCATCCCTGAAGTCAGCTCAGCTTATACCGTTAATGTTTAATTACACAATACAATGCAACTACCAACGTGAAAATTGGCTTACTTGTGTAATGTAACAAAAGCAGGCTTTTTGTTGTGCTGTCCACTGTCACTGCAGGACAAATTCACACAAAGCACTGAATACATGCAATGGAAGCTAATCAAAAGAAGCACCATTAAATCAAATATTTCAGACGCCTAAATAAACACATTTGACACAAAACTTAAGTATTTGGAATGTAGAGAACACAGATATTATTTTGTTTCAAAATTATTACATTTATGAACCCCCGATTCATCTATTAGGAGCAGTACAAGAGCACAAATTCGAATCAAGGCTTGTATATTAGGTCAAGCAGCCCAGCACAGCCTCTTGTTATTCCCCTTTCTATGTGAACTGTTGGCCGATGAGCTGCTGCTGGGTCAGCTGGGACTCCTGGTAGATCTGTCCCAGCACCTCGTGCATCATACAGAGCAGGGGACAGCCCAGGCTTAGCAGTTCATACAGGAACACATAGTCATACGAGTAGCTTCTGATGTGGGTCCCCACAGCCGTGAAAGACTCACACACATTTCCAAAAAGCTGTCGAGGCAGCACACACACAGCCTGGCTAGCACGCCTTGGCCAGCTCAGGGCTCGTCTAAGCAAGGAAACCAGAGTACCTGAGGTTTGGGTCTTGATGCTTCCTGTTGCTGAGAGGCCCCCACCGTCCAGCGATGAGGGTGTGACACGTTCCTCCTGCAGAAATCAAGACACCCAGGAGGTAAATGATGAATACAAAATAAATCTTTATCACAAATCAAAGAAACAAGTCAATGCATTTAGCTCTGGACTAAAAGATAGATAAGCCATGTAGCTACAGGAATACAAAGTTTGCTTGAAGAAAAGCTATATAGGTACAGTTATTTTAATCCTAAATGCTTATTTTTACTCCTATGACACTAGTACAACTTTTGCAACTTACATGAAACCTATGTTCAAAATAAAATCACCCAGGCTTTCTTCTTGGTAGTAATCTAGCAAACAATTTGCACACAAATAGCAAAAACTGGTACATTTTTTTTCCCAAAGGTAAAAAGGTAAACGAAAAAATGAGGAAAGCTGTTCTATTCAAATACTATACTTGCCAAGGACACCTGACTTGGTACCTAGGGCCACTATAGTTTTTTCTCCAGAAAAAGGCTATTATTAGTGTCACAGTGTGTCTAGTAATAAAGCATTTTGAGTTTTTAGCCAATATCTTATAAAAAATATTTATAAAGACATAAGCTTCCTCTATTTTTATTCTGATGCTCCACATTTGATCCAACCACCTCTTAATTTGGTATATGCCATGTTTTTACTTTTGTTTTTGGATCTTATGCCATTTATCTATAATTGCCTATCAATTGCCTTAGTTTTTAGTGCAACATGAAAGCAAAATTTTGCTTAACAATTCTGTAAAATGTTATCAAACCCAATCTATAGGTGGTGCCACAGTGAAAACATTGGCATTGTGTTTTGGACCAGTGACTCTTACATCATGAAAGAAAAGACATATATTTCCACTGGACTGAACAGATCAATGTAAACCTATAAGTATGTTCCAATGACCCGTTCCTCCTGACTTGGCTCTCACCATTTTTAATTCAACTTCAAACATAAAATTATATAATTGCAGGCTGGTCACTACAGAAGTTATGTTTGGCACAGTGTTGCGCTGACATATTTTAAAGAAGATGACAATATCATTATTATATTGCCAGTTATACAGCCTTTTTTAAATCTAATTTGAGAATGATGGGGTAAACATCATTTTTGAGGATTCTGTTAAGGGGTTAAAAAAAACTATTTGTATAGGCCTTTCCCACTTTTAACACCTATTACCAACTTATTGTATAGCAGGTAAATGACAGTCAGTTGGTAAATGAATGACTGCATGTTCTTTGGGTGAAGAAGGGTCAGTGGGCCGCAAACTCTCTAAATATTTCCTTTAAAATTGTACTTTTTCAAGTCAGATTGTTTCTTGTATGTAACTGTAGTCTTCCTTACCATTCTTCTTCTGAACCTCGCTGTGTAAGTGCTGGACTGGCGCTGGGCATAATGCATCTTGCAGTAGAATTTTGCTGTAAAGGAAGCATACAAAACCACTCAATTTAGAGTAAAATACAAGAAAAAAGAATCCTCAAAATAACACTGACAATATTCACCTTTAAAATAAAAAAAACCTTTGAAAACCTAAAAAGTAGACATCATCCAGGTAATACTGCTGTATAACACTGGGGCTAAAACAAGGCCAAAAAGAACAATGAGTCAGATTTTTCATGTTTCTTTGGACAAAGTAATCAAGCTACATCTGCAGTAAAAAAACTCCCTGGATGTTTTGTATACCCTCTCTACTCTGAAAGCATCTTTAGTTACAGTGAATGAAACACACCCTCCTGCGAGTCAAAGGTGTGCCCTCCCAGACGGAGGGTGCAGTTACAGACATCACAGCGGAAACACTCGCGGTGGAAGAAGTAGCCCTCAGCGCTCAGTCTCTCCATCACATACACCCGCTTTGTGCAGAAGTGGCAGATGTCGCTGCCACCGAGCCCAGAAGGGAAGTCCTTACGTACCACACACTGAAAGGAAGAAGAGCAGGAAAAAGTTTACAAAGATGTTACAAGTTGCCTTTAAGAGAAATTATTTAAACTTGTTGATTATTCCTGAAAACGGCTGGAATAACAAAATAAATTAGTTACATGGTCTGGCAGTAAAATGGTAGTCGAAAGGAAATTTAACCCATCATAGAAAACACTAAATATAAGTACCATAAAAACAGTGAACAATGGTGAAAAACAAAACAAAACAAAACAAAAAAACAAAAGTGGTATCAATCTTCTCATCTAACTTTTAGACAGAAAGCAAACTTCACAAAACATCTGACTGTTCATTCAAGACACAGGTCTAATATCAAGTAGAACTGTGACAATTACTAAACAACAAATACATCAAGTCACAATATACCATAAAAATTTAGATTATGTAACAGGCTTTAATACCTTGAACATGTAATTTTAATAAAGCTAAAGCTGCAGTCACTTTAGTTTTACTTAAAGTTCACTCTACAGGTTATCAGTCTTAAGTTACCACAAACCAACCCAAGTGACCACGTGTCATTTAATTTTATTTATGGATTTAAGTGAAAAATTGTGAGAAGAGTTAGATTTGAGTTCAAATTATGACTTAAATCCACAACACTACCAAAGGAATGTTGTAAGGGTATAAACCTGATCACCATCATTTAGTCTCATGTAGCTTCACTATAGCTAAAAAGCAAAGGTCAGTTATAGGTTAAACAGCAGTTAAACAAGACCTGAAGCGTGAAATAGCAAGGATGTTGTGTATAACGATACAGTCAGTCCCCTAAAGCTTTATTTCACATCTCTATGGTTAGAACAATCTACAAACATGCTCCATTGCTTGCCCTCATGAGGAGAAAGCAGAACCTATTTACCACTTCAGCCTTAGGACCCCTCCGTGTCCAGGGCACTAGAGCCTGAGAAGGCAGATTATCTGTTGTCAAAGGTGGGAGCAGCATGGAGAACATATGTACAAGTTTAACTTGTAAGCTTTATTACACTTTTATTGAAAAATAATAAAAAATAGGACCAACAGGAGGATGAACTCTGGGTTGGATTTGTCTCTTGCAACATCCACATGCATCTTACCGGCTTGGCATTCGGCCTGTGATCAGTCTCATAAAGGATGGCCAACATCTGAGCTTTAGCATCTATGGCTGATGACACCTTTCCCACTGTTCGCTAACGGCAGATTACACCAGGGAAACACAGGCAGAGGGTTGGAAGGAAAGATAAGAAGTAATTGGAAACCACAGACGGTAGTTAGAAAGAAAGGTAAAAAAAAAAAAAAGACACTGTATACTTGAATTTACGGAGGTGCAGTTATATTGAGGTCTTGATTAGTACCTCTTTGATGTAACTAGGACATCCAGTTGGATAGCTTTCAGAGCGAGTAACTGACTTTTCAGGGACTCTTCTAGGGATCTCATGAGCGCAGCTGCCATTGCACTGGATGAACACCAGAATGAACATCACTCATATGATGATTCACAGTTCCAATACTCATACTGTATGTCACATTAAAACTAAGAGCCAAAAATGTATATTATACATGTTTTCAAATAGAACTTATATCCTTTGTATAGTGCTTTTTTCATCATCATAAAAAAAGTACTGATATAACTGGTTTCTAGCTTTGGGAGAGAGAGGAGATCTTGTCTTTATTGGCACAGGAACCGTACATATGAACTTTAAAGATGATTTTTAAAGTTCAAAACAGAACTAACTGAAATAGTCTATGAAATTTAAAAAGGTACGTATTTCATTCTGCAATTTATTTTGTATGAATATTAATATAAATGTGGCTTACAACTGAAAATTCGTAAGGCAAACATGAAATAAAGTAGATATGCCTATTTTGAAAATGGTGAAAATCCCCTTTAAGATAGCACTAATTTGGGAAACACTGACTAAAGATACTTTAACTGGACATGTACGGGTTAACACTATGCTACCAAGCTGTCTTCAGGCAGACTATTGATACGCATTAATAAACTTTTACCTTTATGTCATCAATTTCATCTAATTTCTCCTGAGCAGTTTTGTGGACCTTCTCCTCCTCACTTTCATGTAACTTCTTACAGGTTTTCTCTGGCTTTAAAGGAACTGGATGACAAGATGAGCTGCTGGACCCATTTTCACAGTTAGCACCAGAAAGGTGAGATGAGATCTCCTTGCTCTCATCATAGACAGCTGAAGAAACAGCAGAAGATGGTTTGTTGCTGTATGTAAAGGAATCAACATGAAGAGAAGAGCTTTGATCTGTTTTTTCAGAATCAGTGTAAGAGGAGGAAGAAGAGTCTTTCAAAGCCTTGTCTGTGTGTCCAGCAGTGTACAGGGGGACAGAGGAGAAACCAGCCTGGGCAGTGGGGTCAGGGACAGGGTGGACTACAGAGTATATGTTGGAGCTCTTAGATATAGAGATGAAAGAAGGTGGAGGCAGGGTCAAGGAAGGAGAAGAGGTAGATAGTTCCACCTACAGAGGAAGAGTCAAATAGAAATTAAAACAGTAGAAGGATAAAACTTGAGAGTACATAACCAAATAAAATTAAATCCTGATATGAGTTCGCTTTGTTCTAAAAAGGAACTTTTCTACATAATAAGTCAAAGGTGTGTTAGTGAGTGGTGACATATTACAAAACTAACCTGGAAAACCAATCACCTCCTCATTTTATCTTCAAGAATTCTACATTAACACAGTTCTCTCTTACACAGGCTCTGATGTCTACCAATCATAATACTTGTGGGTAAACTTTCCTCCAGTTGTGTACATGTGGTCACCCACTGAAATAGTGTAGCTGGCCAATGAGGGCATTTCTATCTAAACTTGTCCCTCTTCATGCTAAAAGGAGATCCACTGCCAACTGACATCCATTTCCATCTGCAACAGTGAAGTTTCCTCACTGATGTGCAACAACGGAGTGCAGCACACATTAGGAGATTGAGCAGTCACCCTCCTGTGCTTACCACTGGACCCCCCTAAAAGATTGCCTGGATGCGGGTGTATGGGGAGAGTAAGGTGGAACTGATCACCCACATTTCTGAAGAAGATGACCTATGATTGCTGTCATGTGCTGTCCAGATAAAGCCACTTCTATTTACAGATATCCACAACATCACCACCATCTTTGAGCTGTCAGTTGGTGAGAATACACTACAGCCTTTCATCTGCCATGACTTAATGAAAGCGATACTCATAGCAGTCTGTATAGGTCTTTCACAAACATGGCAGTGCACTGATATGTCCTAGAAGGAGGGCTTCAGAATACCAGCTCTGGTAGTTTGTGAACCTTTTAAGGTTTACTGGACCACATCTACAGCTAATCTAATGACATTTATGCAGAACGAACATTAATTGGGCACTGTACTTAACTCAAAGAGTCCAGTAGAGAGCAGAGCCTGTGTGAGATAGCAGAGGGTTACACTATTGTAACCCCAGTTCTATAAGTACAGGTAGATGAGGCCAATTATGTAAGAAAAGGCAGGTAGTGATGACACTCCTTTTTATAGGTCATGGGACACATTTTGGGCAGCAGCCTAATTAGTTAAACTGCATATGCAAGTTTTTAGTGGACAAATGCATGCACACCACTGAGAGTTTTACCCACTGAGTCCAGTCATGGGAAAAAGATGCCTTACATGTTGCTGTGCGCCATTCAAAAACTTACAATTTTTGAAACTAAATGTATTAAAGTTGTGGATTTATCTGCTTATGTCGCCTGGCCACTGTCAATTAAATGTGATCCAATCATATAAAGTCCTGATATAAGCGGATTTATTAGGTTGATAAATTGATTAAGTTAAACTCTTAGTAAAAAATACCTAAACTCCTTAAGCCCTTACATTTAATTGCTGCTTTTTAGTAATAAATATCTACTTTAATTAGTTTTCGTAGGCCTTAATACACCAACAACATTACACAAGTAAGCCAATTATGGTTTCAACACAAATGCATCTCAAACAACAAACCTCACAAATGATAAAAAGTTACATGCAGAGGTTCTACGTTATAAAAAAAAATTCCATAATGAATTTTTCTAAAGAGCAAATTGCTAAAAAATTTAAATGTTAATGAAAATTCAAGTCAAGCCAAGAATTACGGTTGCCAAAATTTGCTTGGTAAAATTCATACACTAAAAATCATGATGTATGTGATTGGGGTCTGATGGAATTTCAACTTATTATACTTTTGACGCAAATCTGATAATTCTGGAAAGAATCTATTAGAAATCAACTTTAAAGTCACAGCCCTGTGCTTTATGTGACCATGAACACGGGTCGGTTATAAATGGATGGGAACCATGATGTATTTTTTTAACAATAAGTTGTGCATTTTTGTAATGAACATGCAGTGGTCTCAAATATAGCATTTCTCAAGCATTATGGTTGGTGCAATACACAACCTGAGATTCATGGGAAGATAAAGAAGCAGGTGGAGACTTGTTGGACCCAGTAAACATGGAGGAGAGGAGGACAGCTCTCTCCTTTACACTCCTCCCAGAAAATTCTCTAGCAGACAGTCTCTGCACAGACAGCAGGTGGTGGTGAAAATCATTATGGAAGACACCAAAACACCTCACAACCACATTTTTTGTAAAGGTTGGGAGGAAAAAATTTGTAGAGAGGTTTTATAAAATTCACCTTTTGCGTCAATTTCTCTGGTCTCTCAGAGGAATGATTAATATCTGAAGCAGACATAGAAGAGGCGGAAAAATGACTGGTTGTCAGATCAGGAGAGGATCGTTCGATCGAGTAATGTTCAGTAACTTTAGGGCTTGGTGAGCGGGAGGGACTCTGGCAGCGTGAGGGAGAAAGAGAGCAACTGTAGCTGCTCTGAGAGGGAGAAGGAGGAGATTTAGGAGAAAAGATGAAACTGGTTTGCTGACACACAGCACTGGGATTCTCCAGTAAGCGAAGGTAGATGGAAGGCTGCAAACAGGGAGAAGAGAAGCGGAGTAAGAGGAAACAAAAGGAAACAAGAGGGCATGGATAGTCGTTGTACAAATGTTTCACACATTTCTGTGGCATTTATGCATAATACTGACATCAAACCAATCGAATCAGAAAGAGCTGAGAAGTGTTTAGAGGGAAACATACCTGCCACTTGGGGCGAGATGGAGAAAGAGGAGGAGGAGCAGGAACATCCTTAGGCTTTGCAAAACGAGGGTTTTCTCTCTCCTCCTCCTCCTCTTCCTCACTTTCTTCCTCTGAGAGAGGAAGTGGGGTTGTGCAAGCAGACAGAGGAGGGGAAAAGGATGGATCAGATGTTTCCTCATCAGACTGATGCAAGGAGGAAAGCAGGAAGGACAGGAAAAGAATTTCATGGCAAGATAAAATTGTGTGAGATCACAAACACATAGTACACAACACATAGTTTGGCAATAAAACATGGAAAGCGTTACTGGCACATACCTGCACACACTGTGCTTTTGAGTAAGGGTCTGTGAGCTCTGTACTGAAAGTAAAGTGTGAAATGGGACAGAGAACTGCCTTTAATCTGTCTGTCTCTTACCTTTCTGCGTATCTCTGCAGTCGAAGAGTTCTCCTCAAACTTGGCCAGCAGCTGAGTTGCCATGGAACGGACCTTGCTCTCCTGCAGCTCCTCATCCTCACCTGTAGGGGGTGCACTGTGGCAAGACAACTGATGCCATGCCAAGGATACAAAGGGGAATACAGAGGCAGGAGAGGAGGTAGCAGAGAGTGGGAGGGTAAATGTCACAATACATATCATCAGGCATTTATGTTAATGGGAATGATTTATATCTAAACCTCCTGCTGAACAAACCTCTGTGAGGTAGTTGTTGCCCTTTCGCCGTCTCTTGTTGACAGAATCGTCTTCCAGTTTCCTGTCATCCTGCAACAGCACATATTTATAGTGATTTTAAATAAAACATGTATAATTTATCTTAATTTCTTTACGATAGTGATTTCTGAAAAAGCTGACACTGTCAGCTAGTCATGCGATGTACTGTTTACATGAGCAGACATCAAGAATCCCTCTACTCACAATGCCAAAACAATGCCTTCCTCTTTATGTCTCATTAAGCTAATCTAACCAAGATTTCAGTGACAGTGAATAGTGTGATGGTCATGAATGTTGAAGGCATTGAAAAAGGTGGGTAGACATCAACTCTTAGATGTTCAAAGCATCAAGTATTTTCAGTTTGGAGTTTTACCCTGGGTATCCTCTTCCTGGGCTGAGGTAGGTTCACCAGTTTGAGGTTGGTTTTAGCTGGATAATCTTCACTATTCTCATCTGGTTCCCTTGAACCTAGGATAAAAAAGACAGTCATATGAAGTTTGCATTAAGCTTATTTAGTATTTTTTCAAGAGAAGGATCCACTTGAAAAGAAAACCCCAACAATCACAGACAACCGAAGCCAAAGCCTGTTCACCCTGCTACTATCTGGAAGAGATGCAGAAGTATCTGCTGATGTCCCAACAGGCTGTAGAGCAGCTTTTTACCTCAGGAACTAAGACTTCATCCTTCCTTAGAACTCAAATTTAAGAATTAGCACTAATTTTATTAACTTAATCCATTTGTTTAATTGTTATAATATAGTCATTATGGAATGGCAAACCACATTTTGCTTTACGACCTCATGTTGTAAAATAATAATAATTGAATGTTGTATCTCTTATCTTGTGCTGGCCTGTAGAGGAAACATGCTGCCGCAATATCATGAAAATCTAATTATGGATGGTAATAAGTTGTACTGAGAAAGTAGTAAAATGTTTAAAAGTTCATTTTTAATGGGATACTGTCTGCACATTACCAAAACCTTTTTGATCTACTTCTCACAAGACATCTGTTGGTTCTGGCTGACTGAAATGACCCATGAGATTCTAGTGAAAAATGGTAGCCAGTAACACAATTAGTGCAAACCAAGACTACTAAGAGTTAGTTCTTTAAGCTTTTAAGAAATGTTTCTCAAAACTTTGAGCACAAATTAAGAGCACCCAAGCTATGATTAACATTAATACATAAATGAAAATGTAATGAAAGCATGTATGATATTCTTGCTGTTTACCATGAAAAAACATAAGTCAATGAATATGGACAATTACCTATCCTACAGGATGATGACAACATACTCTGCAAAATAAAAACTTTATCTAGCTGGAATATTACAAGCATCTATCCGAAGCCATCTGTTTACTACCTCCATCAGCTGCCGTTAAGACCCACATTTGTACTCTTAACGAACATCTAAGAGAATTTATCACAGATGGTGACAAGCATGTGCATAATTCATTTATGATACACAAGCCTGTGAGCTGCTAGCTTACCTCAGCTGTTACCTTATATCAGCCAATTCTTTCCCACAAGCTTCTCTGCAAAACTGTCTACTACCTTATAAAAATACAGGTTGCTAGATGCTATTTGTTAATGAGGCTCTCCTTTTTGGAATATTGAATGATTTACACCTATTTATTATGCTAATTCAAGTAGTTTCTGACACAGAACAACTAATCAATCTGATAACGATCTACCCATAAACTTTCATTCATTCTTGTTTGTGTTCCATTCCCTGTTTGAGTGCACATATAGCTGCTTAGTCACCTGTCTTTGCGTATAACAATTAAAACTAGGTGAAACAATTAAGAAATATCATCATCAGCTTTGATCAGGATTCTCTCATTTTCCATAAACGAAAGTTTCTGCTTTCAGAATAGTTTGAAGATGCAGTGATAACAACAAAGAATTGATTCACAGATAAAGAGCTATGCAGTCAGTACATTAGCAATCAGTACAGAGTAGGGGGATATCATTGGACTCAATATATTAAATAATTATGAGAAATCGACTCAAAAACCATTCATGAAACTTTGCATATCAACTTTCATTACCAGTGGACTTAACAGTACAGTAACAGACATGTAGATATCACTGCTAACAAAATGTTATCAAAACCTGCTCTTAAGCTCTTGAAATGTTCTCAAGTAAAATTCCTACCAGATGGAATGTGAAAATGGCTGAGAATCAAATATTTTCCCAGTTTTTAACACTCATGGACTGGGGGTTTGGTGGTGTAGCTGACACAGACATCCGCAGGACTTTAACATTAAAGCACTAGAAGTGAATGTTGCCTGGAGCTTGCAGTGGTGGTGTGACCGGAGCTGAGGGCCTCCAGAGTTATACGGAGTGATTGGATATGGCTTCCACAGACATAGCACACATACCAGTCATGTCTCTGGCAGGGACCAACCTGACCACGGTTGTGTAATGTGCAACTCTAGCTCACACTGTGGATAAAATAGTCCCTGAAGCTCAGTTGTTTCAAGGGCAACTGGGCCCATGTATTCACAGAATGTATACTGACTTTAAAAGAATTTGAAAAGATAATGAGAAAGTGTCAAGCAGCAATGAGGAGACAAGTACTTTTTTGAATACCAGTTTGACTTTTTGCTTCTCTAAACTGTTCTATGGTGAACTATGTGAATACTTTGCAATATTGTTCACTGAAAGAAAAGTTGAAAGTACAGTTTTGCACTCTGGCTTAGGACAGAAGCTGTTTTGGTGGTAAGGGTGAGTTCTACATCCAATCATACATTTTCCCATCTGTTTGTTCTGTGTGACTGGATCCCTTTTTCGCATGCTGGTGTGAAATTTTAAATTAAATAATTTTCAATAGTTCTGGTATTTTGATTCCAATCATTTTCAGTTTTGATTGTGTAACAAGAAAACATTTTTCATTCCTTCAACTACTGAATCATAATTACCTCAAAACAACTATAAATTTACTTCACAGTTATTACTTCTTCCCTAGAGCATTCACTTTAAATTTAACCAGACAACATTACTTTCCATTTAACCCTAGAATTTACATAGGAATTGAATTCCTTATTTGATCCTCTATTTTTCATACTCTGACCATGATGGGTCCTGTTTTGATTCTCTGTGTCAGAAGCAAAAAGGAGTCTGACCTTTGTTGTTTCTCGGGGAGTTCTTGAAGGCTTCGTAGAACTTGGAGAGGTAGAGAACCATCAGCAGCTTGTCTGGTTCAGCCTGTGCAGCCATCTCCTTTCCTCTGGTCACTGGCTGGATACCAAACTCTCGCTCAGCCAAGTCAAATGCCAACTGGTTGTTCCCCGCCACGTCCTCCTCGTTCAGGGAGTCATAGTCACTAAGGAAGAGAAAAAGTGAGGGAAGGTTAGCATATGGGCTTTTATTGTTTCTAAAGACATTTGTCATATTTCCAAGGCTGGCAGAAGAGAAAGATAGCGAGGTGAGAGGATAGGAGGAAAAGAAAAAGCAGAAAGTGGATGCTGCTTTTTTTATGATCTAGTTGTTCAATTTCTCATTCACCAACTAATGAAGAAGATCTGATACTGTCTTGTAACTCATCAGCCTCATAAACATTATAGTTAACCCTCAACTGACAGACTCATCATGAAAACTTAAGCCTGTACTGAACTCCAAAAGGCAAATGTGTGCATTTTGCATGAGCCACAACCACTGATGTTCCCAATCCAAGCTTCTATAACCAGCTGTCAGGGCAAACAAGGCAAGCAATTCTTAATCCGTCAAAGCCAAAATAGACAGAAATTAGGTGATACTGATGTGGAACTGAAATGGACTTCGCGTGAGAACAATGTTTTGTCTCATAAAGGATCTGATATTGTCTTCTCACTTTTAGCTTCAACAAGCTACCCTTTACTCAGCTTCCACCATTTTGGGATCAATAGGTTTTTGCCAGCTTTATTATACACATATGTACAGCTGTCTTCCTAAAGGTTAATACTAATAGAGGAGAAAGAAATGTTTATTTAGTCCTAACGTCCTGCTACAATATCAACATTGCTTTAAAAAAAACAGTGATTGATATTGTGGGCTTTGATTAGTTTCACAGCTGGCACACAGATTACTCAGTTAAGTTGAGAGGAAGTGCTAAGTTGTAAAGGTTTATATTAATTCAATTTAAATATTTATAGTAACATGTATAGTATATATAGTATATAGTATGTAACATAATGCCTGAGCCCTTTAATTCCATTTTTCTTGTATTGTCATATTAATATCTTATCACTAATGTGACTCTGAGTGCAGGATTTTCTGTGTAAGATCTGAGGGAAGTTTGAGAAGCTGTAAACTGCATACTGAAGCAGAAAAAAATGGCAGGATTCTACATACTAATCCAAAGGCTGGGGGTTTGATTCCCATCCTTTTCCTGTCCACCTGTCACACTGTCCCTGGGAAACACTCAGCCTCAGAGGTTTCCCTGCATCAGGGAGGTGCACAAGCCAGTACATTCCTGATTTCCAGTCCCAAGCCCACACAGGTCTCTATTGCCAAAGAGATCTTGATCTCAATGAATTTTCCGATTAAATAAAGCTTTAAACGAGTATGAAATAACATTTTTGATCTAAAGGTTGAATGTTTGCACACAGCTTCAAATGAAAACAAAAGGTTCATTTCATCCTGCCTAGTTTGAAAAGAGCCTGGACAGGTGACTCTCCATGAGAAAACCAAGAGCAGAATAACCATCAGCTTTTCCACGTGAATGGACTGTGAATGTTTTTGCGTGCACTCTTACATGAGCTCAGGCCTGTGGCGGTGTATTAGAGCACAGAGGGCCAGGCCACTCCTCCACGAAGATGTGAGATTGGTGACATCCACCCCGGTGTAACCCTGAGTCTGCCTCTGACACCAGGTGAGCAGCTGGCCAGGACACACCTCAGACTCTGCAGGACAGAGAAAGCATAAACAGTATCAGCGGAGCTCTGTCATGCTGATATACAGTATGTTTGCTGTTTGGGATTAAACCTGAGCCTGCCTCTCTTTGGCCTTGTGACTTGAATCTCCTCCTAAGCCTAAAGCAAAGTTACTTTGTGCAGTGGCCTTCATGTCTTCTCTGTCTTTGTATCCGCTGCCAAACTTAAAAGATCAGCTGCACTTGCTTTGATGTGCTTTAAAAGTGCATAAGTGTAACTTCATGGCAAGTTCTTCTGGATTTCATGGTTGATCTGTAGATTTAAAGGAATGGGAATGCATAGATTGCATAAATACTATTTTTATTAAAAGACATCGGGACAAGTTAAGTATTGACTTCCAGGTCATTTTAAAGGCTGTAGTCTAAAGAGTTCATCCAGTTGTATACTACTTTCTGTCTAGTGTACTTTTTGTCTTATTTCTAGCAGTGGGACAGCAGGAAGCAGCTGCTTCCATTGTCAAAACTATGATACACTTGCTGTACACCACCTGCCCAGCACCAACAGAGGACAGAGTCAGCAAATAGCTGGTGTGTTCACAGAGATGAAGATAACTCTGGGAATATATTTCTCAAAAATAAGTAAAGCTAAAGATCCAAAAGGAGAGTGAATGATGGACTTTCATTTTTCAGGTGGCCAGCTAATAAGTCTGCCTGGCCATAACATCATTTTATACCTTTTACAAGGTTAAACAGCTGAGTTTACAGCTTGTTTTGCTGCCAAGTGGCTGAGAAAATCTCTTGGTGCAGCTTTAACTTGCGACTAAACAATTATTGTTCCTGCAGGGCAGAAAGCTCCATCAGAGGGAAGATAACTGTATCTGTACTTCTTATCAGTCAAACCCTGTTGTTACAGAGTAGAGCAGGTCAGCACCCGTCAGTGAGAGACATCATGTTTGACCCTCATTCGGGTGTAATGTTATCCGACTGTATTGTCTGTGATGAGGTGTGTCAGCCCGTGGCTGAGATAAGGCTCAAGTTTCCCTTCAGTTGCAGGTTGGGAAGCTAAGTGTCTTAATTTAATTCACAGATGTATCCAGGAAAGCTTTAATACTGTGGTAATTAGTCAGTGAATGCATCTAATCTCAGATGTGACTCATAGTATGATTCGATTACTGTTCCCACATGACATCGAGCTCTGAAAGCAGAATATAGTTCCATCTGAGCAGTTGGCAGTGATCCTCAATCTCGCCATTTCATGTATAGATACTTGATTCATCAGCAGCCTGTTTTTATTAGATCAGCATGAACACTCTGTAGCTAGAAACCTAAGTATATTTGTACTATCTCTGTAAATAGTTTATACATACACCACTCAACACTACACTCAAAATTATTTTCATTTTCACAAGTTGACATCATTATACTGTTTGTCTACTCACGTTTGTTGTAAAAATTAAGGAAACTCAGACAATACATGAGATAGAGAGCTACACTATTGCATTTGTCCTCACAATATTTCATGTCAGACCTCAAACATCAAAATAAGCAGTATATTATGAGCTACAGTATGTTATATCTAGAAACAGCAGGGGATGTTCTAACACTGAAGACCTTTCTGATCATCCGTTAAGTTGTCCATGTATTCCCTCACAATAAAGATTAATGTCTGTCAGCCTTCAGGCCAAAATGATCATTTTTTTGTTTGGGGCTTAGGAGAAAGAGACAGCAGCTCTGCATCTCACCTCTTCTAGAAAGGTTCACTGATCGTCGTGTGAGTTCTCCTCTTTCCAGGTGAACCCTGGAACATGAACCCTGTTTGCCATCAATGAACAAGTGTCGCACCTGACAGGAGAAGATGTACAAATATTAACTTCATATAGTTAAGAGTGTTGAAACGAGAACTTTTACACTGTCACAGGGTCAGTAGGTTGCAAAAACACTGCAGAAACAAACAAGAGGATTTAGAGGATTTGCAGTTGACACAAATCTTCTGGGAGCTCCAACAGAAAACTGAAGTTGAACAATTAACAACTACAGTGGTGTTAGTTATTGACAAGGTACAATCAAAAACTTATTAGGATGTTCCTGCTGCACATAGACAGAGACAGGCACCTTAAAGTGATCATCAGCACCTGACTTTAACCCATTTCTGTGACCACTAACACATGCACTTTCCTGACTCCCAAGCAGAAACAGCATCACGTTGGTATCTGCTAAAGATGACCTAAACTAAATGTTGAGAATTATCAGTGATGAGAACGGCACCCACAGCTACAACACAGAGACAAAACAGCAGTCTTTGCAGTGGAAAAGCCTGCAGTCTCAAAGACAGGCAAAAGGCATGTCTGGTTAGCTGCAGCTAAGAGCATGAGGTGGTTTTCATCAACAATTATGATATTGAGCACCATGAATTCATCCCCCAGGATCAGCCTGTCACTCCTGAGTGCTACTGGGACACACTGATGGAGAACGTTTGGTGCAAATGAACTGAACTGTGGTGTGATGATGACTGGACTTTATAGCATGACGTGACAGAGCACACTGAACTCAGCCCTTTTCTCTTGCAAAATGAAGTTTGGTCTCTGGTTCACAACAGTATACCCAAGTTTCAAGTCCATGGTGAAATTGCATAGCATATGTACCAGTGGCTACAAAAACAGGAGTAACCCATGTGCTGATCATGATCAAGTAATGTGACTTGGAACTATTTGATGTAGTAAGGTGGAATCATATTTCATACATTTGTAGCAGAAAAACCTAAAACATACCTTAGCTTGATTAAAATACAAAAAGTGGTATTTCTATGTCATTGATGAGTTTCTTTGAGAGATTAATTTATTTAAAAACATATAATAATCAAGAATTAACATGCATAATAGTAAAAGACTTCTTTATTACTCGATTTAAATTCCAACATTTCAATCCACTATCTGTTACTGAGAGAAGACCTGTAATTGTTGTGTGTTTTTCTGAATTTGTATAACAGTTTCCTTTTGTATTCCTATTCCTATTGTTTATTTATTAAACAAGTGTTGAACTGACCTGGTGTGGGCGTACACAGCTGGTGTTGAGGTTGGGGTAGCGGGTTGCAGGGTCAATGGCGTATTGATCAAAGTTTTTGCTGATGTTCTCTGTGGTGGTCTGCGGCAGCAGCCGGTAGATACTCTCTCTGCAGAAAAAGAGGACTGATATGACTTTCAGATTCAAGAGACTGCAGCTTCAAAGATTTTAAGACAGCTATAAAAACCATAAATAAGGTCCTATTGCATAAAATATACATCACATTTATAAATTACTCAAGAACAGGAAAATGGCATGTATTTGATAGACCATGACGACATCATGCTCCTCAGACATACAGCTGACCCTCCTACACCAAGTGTAAAGCCTCCTTAGCAGAGTTCAAGCACAGACTGGGACTGTGCAGTTCATTACATTTGAAGATCTGCTCTTTGTTGAAAATCAACAAACTGCATTGTTAAAATACCTTTATTAAATACAGATCACTTGAGGGAACTTAAACAGAAACTTCATATGATTTATCTGTATATGATTTATCCTTTGTGGAGCATGACTCTGCTCGGCAAATTTTAAAGGCAATCTGTCCGTTTGAAAATTATATTAATGTGCACAAGTAATAGTTTTGACTTTAGGTAAAACAAAAATAAATGTCCGATGTAGAACATGTGCTTTACATGTGCACTGTTAAAAGGCAGGCCAGTAGTTGCTTAGATATCTTGCTTTAAACCAAAGTGATGTAAAGAAATACTGACTGTCCTTTATTGTCACTGAAAAACAATCCAGAGAAAATTAATTATGCAAGTATTATCTAAAGATATAGGAAGAGGAACATAAATCAACACACCTCTCAGCCAGTATCTCTAGAGGGTTCTTGCCCTGTGCCCAGCCCCTCACCATCCAAGCAGTATCGAAGGCTGCCAGAAAACCCCGAGCACAGCCTGTGCCCATTGGCCAGAAGGGCTGTAAATAGAAAGCATAATGTCAGCATGAACACACATGCTGGGCTTTGGTGAGGGTGGAGGTAGGAGTATCAAACAACTCTGACGACACAGAAACGACAACTGCTGTCACTGCTACATCGCACCTCAAGCAGACTGTCTCCCACAAGTGCGACCAATAGCTGATGCCCATGCTTCTCCCTTATTAAGGCGGCGTTCTCAGAGGCGTACATGCAGGTAAAGTCAAACATGGCCACATCTGGCTGCCCATAGTGGTTGATGGCGTAGTCCAGGGAGGGCAGCTGGTAATTAGTGCCGAAGTCAGCTGCCTCACGGGCGTAGGAGAGCAGGGCTTCTTGGTTGACATTTTCAGCACTGAGCAGTCGCTCAGTTTCTATGTAGTCCTGCATGGAAACAAAAGGAGAAAGTTTAGAGCAGATCACTGACGTTAAGTTTGGTAAAGTATGATTCATTCACTCACTCCTCAGGCAATCTGGCTTTGAGCCAAACAAACATATATTTAATCGAGGTTTGTCATCTTCAAAATCATCAGAGCAGCCAGAGTCCAGTTTGCTGCTGCAGCTGATCATCGTGTCAGCTTGTGGCTTGTCTTGGCATGAATGTGAAAACAACAGCAGTGAGTGATCAATGTAAGCATGTTGCCCCTTATAAATAAAGCCATTTCCCATAGAATCACTTCAGAAATAACTGTGTCATGTTGTTTTGACTTGTTTCCCAAGTGAGATGAATCATCATCCCAAGTTTTTAAGGAAGCAAGTATTGTAAGTCTGACAAAGAACCCAGATGTCGTGTTTCACTACAAAGCAACAAAAATGACAAATTAAAGTTAGTCGCTGTTAAATCATGTGAAGTGATTCGTTTTTTACTGTTTGTTTGATGCAATGAGATAACACTCTGAACTAAAGTGCAATTCCAGTTAAGATGAGGACCACTGACGGCACAGCAAGGCCGGGCTTAAGCACCTGTTTCTGCATGTTTGTGTGTGTGCAAACACATGACTGTGTGTATTTGTGTGTATTGTGAGAGGTTTGTTCTAGCAAGTGGCTGGTGGGAGGGTAACAGCGGTCCTTGCATAATGCAGTCTGCACCTCAATGTTGTAACATTATCCTTATTTATGTCATCTTCTATGTGCTTAAATGTGTGTGGGAGAAGTAAAAAAGGTGAGAGAGGACAAGCAGCATCTCATTAGAGTCCTGTGCCGTTATGAGCTATGAAGGCCCATCACTCACCGCCAACACACACATTGTAATGTCTAAATGAAAACTATTAAAAAATATGTTTTATTTTGCAATCATGTCCAAAAGCTTTACAATGGCTTTGATCAATGGAAAAATAAATAAAGCAAGTGAATGGATTTATTTACTATTTACTGTCTTAATGCAAATTTATATTCAACAACCTGCATACACCTGGGGTTTTATCCTGTATGCAGAAATGTAGCTCTTGTTCAGATGCTGATTTAACTACTTGACTTGTAGGATTAATAAACTGCATGCAGAGCTGCAAACCGGCAAATTTGAAGATCTCTTTGGGAACTTTTTTTTTTTTAATAAAGTGGAGAATGGAGGTATCAGAAGACTTTATCTCCTCTCTCTTAAAGAGAGCAGTTAATATTTCTCCATAACTGTACTCTCTACAAGTGTATTCACAGATCAGGAGAAAGCTGCAGCGCTGTAGGCAAATCAGCAGCAAGAGAGACTTAAATGACAAGTGAACTGAAAGCTCTAACAACCAATCATTAACCTCCATTGTTTGTCCAGGGAACACTATGTCATCAGATTTTAATTCTAAATGGCTAAACTTTTTTTTTACATGTTATTCAATAGAGTTCACAAACTCGAGTTTATTGGAGAACACTCCAGTTTCTCCCTCCATACAACAGCTTTTATGAAATGTTTTTGAAATTGGAGATGTAGATTTAGATGCATATTAATGAGATGATAGCAGCCAGAAAAAAAATAGTTATTGATAAAAGAGAAAGGTTATGTTAGAGTCCATTCAAGTCCAAGCTGGAAAAAATAAGCTTGACTTAAGTTTTTTGAAACTTGTATGTAAGCTTAAAGTTACAAAATACATTACACATATATTAAATTTTGTACAAGATGTCATCTTGCAACATCTAGTGACTTTTCAAGTTGTCTTTCAGGTTTCTGCCAGTAATGGCAGCCAACTCCATTAGTTCTCCAAAGAAAAGTGACAAATATAAGGACCAAATACATCCAACAGGCCATTACACCCACATTTAAGCTAATGTAACATCATAATAGTCATCTGTCAAGTAAATAGGCTAACGCAGACTGTTAGAGTCCTCTCTGTTATGTTTTCCACAAGAGAGTGGTCAGATTTAAAAGGGGACCTCCATAAATTTTGCACATCAAAGTCTGCCTACAGGGCTTGGGAGGTAGCAGCCTGGCAATGCATAACAGAATCTTGATTCATATTTGAGCTGCACTGCCTAGTTTCAGTTTTGTGAGCTTGGTAAGATGCCCTGAACAGACCTCCAGATTGGATGCAACTGTATAAAATTAGACCCAATCACAGCATCAAATAGTGTGACATGCCAATTTTGAAATCAACCAGCAATGATGATGGTGATCTCTCAGAAAGGAGAGCAGAGCCCGACCCATCAGCCACAGTGATTAAACCCTCAGCTTGGCAGTTTCATCTGGTTTCCAGTCTTTTGCTGCTCCACTTGATGCTGTACAAATTTTGAGTGCAACTATATTAAAGGATGGCTCTGCTAAAACACCTGTAACCATTCTCAGTGTACACAAAGGCCAAGGGTGGGGAGGGGCCAGAGGGGCTACGGCCACCCCTGGAATCTGACTGGCCTCTCAAAGGCCCCCAAACCCCCCAGCAAAAAATCTGTCATTGGGTAATTAGTCTTGTAAACTGGAAACTAACTAGAGGCCTTAGCTAGTTCTTACAGTAGAGATTAATGGGGCGGGCTGAGGGGGGAACAGAGTACTGTGGTGGCGTTTGAGATGGCAGCGGCTGGAACTTAAAACCAGTGACAGACCAAAAGCATGGCTGCAGCAAAGATTCATTACCTAAAGAATTTCTAACTTGCCCAAAACCCCAAAACATAGCCATAACCCCAACATAACCCCAAAACATTGCCATGTTTTGGGGGTTTTTTTGGAAAAAAAAATTGAAAAAAAAAAATTGAAAAAAAAAATTCTGAAGATTTTAAATTCGACTTATATCTTCCAAAAATTTGTCATTTGAAATTCAACAACCACAGAATAATTAAATCTATATTGTGTGCATACATTAGAAAACTCACATTTATGATGACGCCTTTGTCCAGCAGACTCTGCTTCTTCGCAGTCATGACAAAGTAGTGTGTGTTGTCTCTGTAGTAAACTATGTTCTCCAAGTCAATTCCTGAAAACATAAGAAATTTCACTTGATAAAAAACATTTTAAATGCTGAGAGAACAAGCAGAAGATAACAGACTTCATTGCATGGTATACAATTAAAACAGAGACTTTTTTTTTCTTTTCTTTTTTTTTAAGAAAATGAGACTTTACAGTATGGGTTACTTGTACCACGTGTTTTACCTCACCTGTCTCTTCCTTGAGTTCAAGAAAGAATTTCTGATTAAAGATAAAAGCCACACCACTGATCTCCTCCACTTTGGCCTCTGCTGTTGTGTTCCTGTTCACAAAATTAGCCGTGATGGCGATGGCCAACTTCCCTCGAAACTCTTTGCGAGCAAAACCTTTTGAGAGAGGAAGATAAGCCTTCACAATGAAACATGCAGAGGGAAAGCTACGGTGAAAAATATTTCAATGATGGGGAATTTTTAATCATTATAAATATAGTTAGACAGTCACCCTTGGGTATAAATGTCAAGAAAAATATTTAGATTTTTTTTGGCCTCTGCTGGCTACAGTAGGTCGGCACACAAGGGAGTTTCCCAGCAGCCATGGAAACACAAATCCTTCTGGAGTCGACCATTTATGGAGGGGGATGTTTACTCTTTCTGTGAGCAGTTGCTTTACATGTTAGCAAACATATGCACAAGGCATATACCACACACACACACATCTACACAGTAAAAAACAAAACAGATAACATTTATTACATTCAGACATAAAGCTCTCAAACACTTCAGAAATGTGCACAAACAGACAAATACACACACAGACACACACAGAGGAACACACACTGACACCACTGACCCCATATTCACCATTAAGCTTCCAGTTAAACTGTGTCAACAGGAAATGCTTTACCCAGAGACGGAAAGCAGCTTTGCAACACCTCACCTCTCTTCTAGTAAACATAACAAATAGTGCTTTGACTGCAGCGTACAATTATCCTACAGATCTGGGTCAGGAGCAAACCTTATCTCAGAACTCATTTTGAACATATCAACCACCATAGTTTATTCCTCAGCAGCACCCCCTCCATTTCTTAGTTCTGTTTTTCTTTTTTCTCACCATCTAATGTGTTTTTGCGTCCATCGGCTCCAATCACCACATCGAAATCAAAGTCTGAGACAGGATGGTTGGAGGGTCGGACCTCAGCTCGCCATCCAGGACCTGAGGAAGAGCACAAAAAAAAGAAAATATGTTTGAACCCACCTAAATTTGGTTATTTTTATACTACAGCATAAATGTAATGTAAAGAGAGTATAAATGAATATCTTAAGGGAAGGCTATAAGGCAGGTAGCTGGGAGTGATGTGGGACAAAGGTCTCTGAGAAGCAGAAGACAACAATAACATGTAAGAGACTAAGCTAAGGAGTGTGTCTTGTGGCCTATGATTTATACATAATGTGGAGGTTATGATTTAATTGACCACACAAGGTTTATGTGGCTATTTCTCAACTATAACTGTGCAGCAGCTTCACTGTATAGATAAGTAGAAAAATGGTTTTGTTGGGTCCCTGGAGTGTAACAGAAGATCCTGATATGTTGTATTCAAGACATTTGACATATTTTGGAATTCTTTAAGGAGCACAGTCAAAGTAGGACTAAAATGTAACTATCAGCCATAGACTCAATATTCATTAGACTCATTAGACTTATACTATTTTGCATAGTTTTCTATAAATGCTGCCACTGCAAATGCCTCCTCTCCAGGAAACTTCATGATCATTTAACACATAATTTGTGAGTAGAAATCTCTCTCTATATTGCTGAGATATGCATCAGAGTCCCAGTGAGTCACTGCAACTCCTGATCCTTAAGTGTACCAGCACCCACACACACTCACTGTCGTCACTCTGCTCGGCTGGTGGCTCCACAAGTTTAGTGAACTCCACGTTGACATGAATCTCCACTCCTAGAATCAGACTCACTTTCAGCAGCATTAGCTGAAGCTGGCGAATACCTGAAGGGGATATACATAATCATATGCATGCACATTTCTACCCAAAAAGCACTCAAGGATACACAATCACATATGCTTATACATTCAGAGCTTGAACAGATATGAAAGCAATTAGGTACATAATTAGGTCACTTGGAGAGAAATAAAATTAACTAACTGAGGTCTAATTAGCCACCCAGTTTGGCCTCTGCATCTTCAAAAAGTTTATTTTTAAAGTTGTACAAATCTACAGTTTGACACCCTGGAAGTGCTGTAACAGAAGCAAATGTTAAAATCTTCAATGAATCTAAAAACAAACTTCATCGTATGTACATACATGTATATCAACTGCATTTATGTGTCAATACTGAAGTATCAATCTCAGATTATGTAGCACGAGTCTGCTTAAAAACAGAAACATGATTGAATGACTATCATGTTTATATAGGCACTAATTAATTAAGAAATTGTATTTCATGCAGTTCTGTATATCATGGCCAAAGCACCAATCCAGTGTGTAAGATCAGTGTATCTAGAGTGTAACACTGTATCCAGTGTTGGATTTGGCAGAGTTAATATAAGTTGTATATCCTTTAGCTCAGCAGGTATTTACAGGTGCTTCCTCAGCAGTTATGGAAGGAAGACATGGCTGCATTTTTAGATTTGAACAAGTTAGGGTTTTGAAATATTCACACAGAGGGGCTCGTCTTTGAGAGGAGATATTAATACATGACACCATTGCTATAGCTGGAGAGGAAGAAGCAACCGAGGAAACATTCCACTAGGGAGACTGAGACTGAGGAGCCCCTCCACAGCAAACAAGGCTGCTGGAAAGTCTCCTCTCACAGTTACACAGCCAGCAAATACCATCTTCATCATCTCACACCTTTAAATATAGACAGCAGAAATGTAACGGTTGATTAGAGAGGGTCTGACGTATGCATTTTTAAGCACAGCCATTGTTTTAATGTCCAAGCAGCCACCAAAAGCATATGAAGTGCATCAAACTGCCTTAAGAGCCCCTAACCTGACCCTGTTTTGATTTTTGGAATTTCAAAGATGGACCTAGCAATCAAAGCTGTTTTTTCAGCAGCTGCAGTATCTGTTTAGAGATCAGAATAGGAATGAAGAAGAGATAAAGAGAGAGACAGAGAAAGAGAGAAAGCAAAGCCGAGCCCCTCTTGGCCCTGGACTCTGGACTCACTGCTGTGAAAAACCTCCCATCTGTGACAATCAAAGCCAGCTCCTCGAAATACCATAATGCTTAGGTAAATGCAATAATGTTCTGACATGACTGTGAGAAGACAGGAAGGGAGAAGCCTTTTATTGTTGACTGGCAAGCTGCATGTGTGTTTATGTTTGTGTATGTGTGTCTGTTGAGGGTCTTTGTGCCTATTGAGGTCCTCTGACTCACTATAAAACAATACAAGTACCACACATAAGTGCAGACATATCATATTATGCTGGCAGTACTGTGGCACTAGAATTTCAAACTTGCAGTGCATTTGGGCCTTTACTCACTTTTGTGAAGATTGCTTAAATTTTTCTGGCCATTAAATAAAACATTTATTTGCATAAAGTCGTATGACATACACACACAACAGACCTGATATGAACATAAAAGCTTCAATAACTTCTACTCTCTTACTGAATGATAGACTTTACCACTAAATGAGAATGATACAGATTTGTACTCACTGATGTGGTCGATGGAGCCGGCACAGAACTTTCCATAGAACTTCTTGGCTCCAAGGCCCCTGAGGTCATGTATGGTGAAGGGCCACAGGTGGAGCACATTGTTCCTAGAGAAGGTGTCTCTCTTCTCAATCACCACCACCTTACAGCCCAACAGAGCCAGCTCAATGGCTGTGCGAAGACCACAGGGACCACCGCCAATGATCAGACACTAAACAGTCAGACACCAAAAGACAGAGAGTAGAATTAAGTTTGAGGGATGGTTTTGGCAGGAATATTCAAAAATATTATTTGTATTGGAACACAGTTGTGCAGCCCTCAGAGCAGGGAAAGAGTACAAGAACATCTACTGCATGCTGTGTGTTTACTCTGATATCTCAGAGAAGGTGCTCTTTCATGACATAAGGAACTTTAATTAATGTTTATGCAAGTGTGTATTTTTTGATTGTTTATTTGCAATTAGTTGAAGCAAAGAAAACTTAGTTTTAAATTGATATTTCAGGGTTCTGCTTTATGGAGAAGTAACAGGCAAAACAATTAGCACACAAACTTGGGTAACCTCAATGAAATATAAAAAAAAATTGAACAGAAAAATAAGTTCAAGAAATCTGGATTCAGGATACAGAGTTGCAGAAAGCAGAGCATCCACCCAGCTACAGGGCTGCCATTTCTCTTCAAATAGGAGTTTCTTCCAAAAAAAAGTCTGGGATAATAATTTAGCTGTTATTTTTGGCAAACCCTCAGCCCAACCCATCTCTGGTAATCTTCCCTCTGCATGTCTCTGGCCTTTTTCCCCTGCTGACTCCTTATCTCTTCCTTCCGTTATGAAGTCACCCCCACACTATGCTAAACATGATGCCCAATATACTTAAAACATACATTGTAAGACAACAAGATGAATCATCATGTCACAAAAAAAATTGGATACCTATCATATGAAGCACATGTGTCTTACTGTCTTTTGGTCTCAGTATGTGTCACATTCTATGATTTGTCTAACATACAGTGTCCACTTTCATAAGGTTTTCTCTATGAACGGCTAATATTACTTAATCCAGAAAATAAGACTTCATTTACTTGAGTTGTATGCACTAAATCCCACTGATGCAGCATAAATTAGGATTAATTTGGTTTAATTAAATGTTTGCATATCAATACAAAAATAATCCACTTGCATAATCCATTTTACTAACAAAGCCATGCTGGAAATGGTTCTAAGTTGGTATTTAAATACAATTAAATACAATTTCTTCCTTATGAAAAAGGGAAAAAATACTTTTGTACATTTCATACTGAAGAAAAGAATAGAAAATAAAGAGAAAGGTAAAATAAATTAATGTGTAAATAAATAATTGACATCCTAATAATCTTCACCATCACCACTACAAAAACATATTTTTTGTACTGATC
This sequence comes from Acanthurus lineatus, assembly GCA_029814665.1. Taxonomy (NCBI): domain Eukaryota; kingdom Metazoa; phylum Chordata; class Actinopteri; order Acanthuriformes; family Acanthuridae; genus Acanthurus; species Acanthurus lineatus. Next base: position 3,304,851 of record JAPZDV010000023.1, on the reverse strand, counting down.
AGCTACTTTCTGGTTGAAACCAGACACCAGTACATGCATCTCAAACACTAAGACTGATTACTTAAAACTGTCTTCCAGCTGATCAAAGCTTTTGTTAATGTAATGTTTATCCTGCTGGATCACTTTGTACTCTTCCAGTAACTAAAAGGAAATATAAATTGGTCTCCAAAACAAGATATATGTATATTCCTCACTAGATTATCAGCTGCTTATTTTTAAATGTTGCAGATTAAAAAGCACAAAAAGAGAAAACCACAGTAAGCAGGAGATGAGAACCAGTGTTTTAATAAAGTTATGGTATTGTGTCTGTGGTTCTAAAAGCACAGCTGCAGCCCTATATTGCACACTATATGTGTACAGAAGGCCAATCAGGACATAGTTGCCAAAAGCATCCTGCTCTATATAAAAGGCAGAAATACTACTACATTCCATCTGAAACCCCCTTTCAGCAAGACTTTCCATAGTCAATAGGGCTCCACCTGTGCTTATGGTACTCTGGTTACAATTTTTAAACCCCTGTGTCCCACAAAGACTCAACAATCTGCTGATTGTACCCCACTGATCCTGACAGGCAGCATTGTAGCCCACCTACTTCTTCATTTCATTTTTTTAGAATGGAGAAGTAGGGGGGCCAATCCCACCCAATGACACTTGCCTAGAGATTGGCAGAGTCATGACTTGACCTGACAGGAATCAAAAGACAAACAGACACTATGTGCGCCTCACACTCCAAGTCACCAAGAAGTACATGACATAACATGTGCATACTGTTCTGTGGGGTTCAGGTGTAACTTCGTTGACATTCCCACCACCCTTTTCCTCAGTCCCAAGTCATTCCAGCAGCAAAGCTCCTGAAAAGGAACCTGGTAGCTCAAGAGTTAGAACTATATGAACAGATGCAGATTATGACACTGCAGTCCATATGTCCTCTAAACTAATCATACTAACTAGGGCCTTTGACACTGCCATGCTTTGTGTTTAGTTCATGCAGACCACAACTGAGGGACTGCTTCCTGTGTGCTTATAAGCCTGACAGATTTACTCAGAGAACGAGCCAGAAAGACACGACTTGGCCTTACCAACCACACCATCACAAATGCACACAACCAGTTGCCACAAGCTGTGGAGCAGTGGCCACACAGCTGTGAAAGCCCAAGCACTCACCACTGCCAAACAGAAGACTGGCCCATCAGGGGCCAATGTGGAAAGGGCCAAGCTGGCTGTACAGTCTGTGAACACATCACTGTCGGCTGAGCTGTCACAGCGGTCGGCATAGTGTTATATTGATCGTTTCCCCTCATACTTTGTATAGAAACAACAGGGCAAAGAGACAGTCACAGAATCTCCTTCACACGGCCTTAATGAGGAAAAGCAACGGTCTGTGTGCTCCGACTGAGGAAAGAAAGCTCTGGCTAGCACAGTGAAGTGTAATGAATTTTCCCTTTTCCATGCTGAATGAGCAAAGACTCATCCACTTTGCTTTCCACATTCCACACTGTCTGTGTAAGACAGAATGGTCTAATTTTGCTGTAAAATCATTTAACTCCAGTTGAATCCCTGCAATCACTGGATTCACTCATGGTGCGTGAGATAAATCCATGCAAATGTTTCTCATCCAGTCAAAATTTGACATGCAAATTTACACCACTGAACAAATGCAAGCAGTCTTTACAAGGCTGACCTGAGCGGGAACAGAGAATCAAAGGATACAGAGAGACAGACCTACAATTAACTGTTTTGCATAATTCACATTTATTTAACTCTTCTCTGTCAAAGCAAAATAAAGAAGACAGTTACAAAACAGGAGTCCATTGTACCATGTGTCAGTCCCTTTACACTTGGCATTAAAATGTGTTTCGGGTGAGTGGAATGCACTCAGATCACATGAACAACAGGTGGTCAGGGGCTCATTGTGACCACGCTGAACACAAGTGTAAAATCAATTACATTTTCAATCTTAAAACAGCAACTATGAGAGAAAAATAGAATCAAACATAATAGCCTGCTAGATATGAGCACAAGTGAACTACACTGGTTGCAGTCTTCAGCAAATAAAACATCTTAGAATCTACCAGATGCCTGGTTGAGCTGGTGTTAATGCTATGTGATCACATTAAATGATGCCCATTAATCCACAGTTATGCAACTAGAAAGTAGAAATTTAAAATATTTTCTTGTTGCTGTTGTACATTAAGCCACTACAGGGCGGCCTCAAAAAAGCCACAAACAGTTGCAGTTAAAATGACAAATTATGTTACAAATACATTTGTGTACTTATATTTTTTATTTAAATACAAGAAGTATTCATATAATTATCAAAATAGCATTTTTAACTCTTACTTTTGGATGTGGATGTGTTTTAAATTTAGATACAATTCTAAGTATTTTTGTCTAAATAAATAATATTTTTGGGGACAGTCATTTGAATGTGAGTTCTTCTGTGTATTTATATTGTTGAGACTGATGGGACTCTCTGGCGATCATCCTAACACAACAAATCACGCCCTTTACCTTCCTGTAGCACATCTTAAATGTTTGTGCTTGTTCAAGGCTCAGATTGGCATGCAAACATCCCTTCATAAAACACATGGCACTGAACTGTTAAGAAACAGAACCCAAGTAGCTGTACTATCGTCTATCACAAGCCTCAAACCACAATACAGCTCCTCTCCAGTTGGGCCCTCTTACCCTGGTGCCCTGGCAGGCTTTGTTGTGGTTGTAGACCTTGTGCTGTGCCCTTTTGTCCAGTTTGGTCCACAGAGCTTTGACCTTCCAGGTGGAGACTGCAGCCTTCAGTGAGCTGTAGAAGTTGCTGTAGTCCAAAGGATCCAGTTCCAGCTGCCTGCACAGGATGCTGAAGGCCTGCAGAGTCCCTTTACAGGTGGACGCCTTGACAAAGTTCTCGAAGAGGATGCTGGCCTGTGCCACACGTTCATCCTCTGTCTCACCCATCTGCTCGGATGCTAAACACTGTCCACTTTCTCTTATTGCTTTCCTGCTTTTTTTTCCTCTTCACTCTTGCCAAAACCGTCAGTACTGGACTTCTATGATGTTGTTTGTGCCACCATGTTTAGTTAGTTCTGAAAGAAACAAATAACAAAAAATATTTAGACAAAAGCACAGTGGACTGCAAATAAAATCAATAAAGAATCAGATAATTCGTCCTATATCCTGTTCATATAATTGTATGTTGAAATGGTAGATACTGATAACTAAGATCTTCTTCCTACACATTCAACTGGACAAAACACAGCTGTTTTCCATAACTATTTTAAGTGTAATCAGATTATATTCTAGCAACCAGCTTCTTATTAAACAATCAATTTATTCAAAACTGTTAAACCCTCATCAGAAAGACACAGTTTTTAAAACATTTGATTCTTCTTAGCTTCTGACTCCTTGTTTAAAAATACTTCAGGGTTACAGGAAGTTCAGCTCTGTTTTTAGGTAGAAGACTGCAAAGTACTTTCCACTGTCAATTAATTTTACTTTTACATGGGGCTAAATCACATCTACTGGGCCAGCAATAACAATAAAGCTCATTATCCTTTATCCAAAACATGTAGACAAACTCTGTGTGGTGGAAAACATAGAAATCATATAAGGAGAGGTCACATTCCAAATGTGAAGAATGTCTGCAGCTCGCACTGAAAATAAACTGCAGAGGTCAATGTACTGCCTCATATAGCCAGAATGTCATGTCCTGCATTCTGTATGAGCTGCATGTGGACACACACCGCTTTGACCATACATCCCTGCACAGGGCTGTACCTCGAGCCAACAGCAACAAGCCTGCAGAGTTCAAACAGTCATTAATTATGCTGCACACGTTTTTTTTCTCGACAACAAAGATATTTTCTTCCTCCAGCTTACTGAATGCCTGATAGGATTATGAGCGAGTTTGCTTGGAGAGGTTCAGCTGAGCAGTCATGGGAGAAGCTCAAACACTGCAGCTGCAGGAACACAGACAACACAGTCACACCACACACACACAGCAAGCCTTCCACACTGCACAAACTGTTCCAGGCTCGCAACACATAAGGAAGTTTCCTCCCTATCAGCAGAACATCACTTCCCTGTTCCATCACACACAGTCCCGGGGTGTGAAAAATTTCTTGATTTCTGGCTCCTTTGGTGATCATATCTTGAAAGGTCGGTGACATCTAATGTGGGTTTTGAAGTTAGTAATTGAAAGACATCTTTCAGTGCATCTCCCAGTGACTTTTCAAAGACCCATGTTCTGTATAAGCCACAGTTATCAGCTATCTGTTCTGCCTCTCCCTCCCAAAGCTTTGACATTCATTTTCATCCTTTTTCTAGCTTCATTTTTGGTCCTTATAATTTCCTTATAAGAACTATTTGTCTCTTTAGCTTCTAAATATTAAATGTATATGTCTGTCTACAGTTAACTTTTATAGCTTTTTGCAAACAGCTGCCTGCTGTGGAAAAAAACAAAGCTGAGAGAGCAGTGAGAGTGAACAGAACAGGAGAGCCGGGGTTGTAAAGCTAGGTTTAGGGTCTGTTAAGTCGCGGGCAGCTGCAGATTTAGGTGATAATTCTCTATATATGTTCATTACTATCAGCCACGCATTTTACACTGTGACATTCATTTCACATTCTTGTAGCATATATATGTTTATATATTGTATATGTATATGTGTATATATATATATACACACACTACAGCCGCATACGGGTGTTCACGTCAACTTACAGGAGCATAAACTGAATACTGAAATTACTTAGAAAGCATTCACATCATCCACTTTATAAAAAGATGGGGACCAGCTTTATTAAATTACTTTCTGTGCAGCTGAACAGTTTGGCAACAGAAAATAACTCTGAACAATGCACACAAGCCTACAAAGTCACCTGCTTACTCACTTTTAATGTAAAAATATCAGAAAAAAAACAAAAAAAATATCAGATGACGCTGGAAAGAAGTGACTCTCTCTAGGTTTCTAATTTTAGGTCAGGGGTGTTTAAACGCTCACAGATGTAAACTGAGTCTTCAGAGACCACAGGAGCAGCTTCTTAGTCATGTTTGGATTGACAGACTGGCTGACTGCTGGACTTAACGGCTTAGAGGCCCTGGTGATGTTGTCAAACCTATGAAAGCATGACAAGAGAATAAAGCATTTTTAACTGAAGCTTTTTTTATTGGCCACTTTTAGCCGGAAACATTGATAAATTCTTATTTAATCTTAAACTGAATTGCTGAAACTGAATTAGTTATAAGTCAATGACCAACAGTTCAAATTCCTTTGGTGCCAACTTGTGGACTGACAATTCAACATCAGCTGACAGCTTATTTACTTTCAGGTCTTACTCCTCAACTGCTCAATGGTTTTGGTACTATCAGTGTTTACATAGAAACCAACAATTGAACTGCCCACAGGGTTTCGTTATTACATTAAAAGAAGACCCTTTGATAGCTTTGACTATAACTGACGTTTCATCTGATATGAGAGCTTCACTTTATAAATGCAACTACACACAACATTGCACATTAAATCAATTTATATTTTAACACCATTTTCATAACAGTGTCAATAAGTCAGCACACATTTCTTTTGGAAAGCGTAGCTTTATCCAGTCTGAATATAATACTTAACCTAATATCAACCAATGGATTCATTCTATATTCCAAACTCTGCCCAACAACTGACTTGGTTTTCAGGAGCAGATGCCAAGAACTACTTGGAATAAGCCTCAGATCCTGATCGCTGGAGGCCTCTGCTTTATTCTCACTATTACAGCCGTGGATTCTGTGGTGCTGCGGCAGAGAAGACGGGAGGAGGATACTGTTACGCTCTCTCTCACACACACACACACACACAGATGAGGGTCTGCATGTACAACAACCAACACATGCATCACACACTCAGTGTCGAATAGGCCTGAAACAAAATCACCTGAAAACCTGGGGATGTACTCTGAGCACAAACAGTGTGTGCGTCATGGCAAGGAAAAGGCATGCTGCACACGAACGACACCTGCCTGGCCCTTTAGTTTGTGCCAGTCATATATCCAACCACACACACACACACACGCACACACACACACACACACACACACACACACACACACACACACACACACACAGCATCTAACTCCCCCACAAACACACAGATTCTCTATA
>JAPZDV010000023.1:3281391-3292778 GCA_029814665.1 Acanthurus lineatus | reverse complement strand
CACAGACACACACCTGCACAGAACACAGTAGGGCATCAGTCTTTATACTAAAAACTGAAATGTGTTTGGGAAAAGTGCCTCAATATTGCTGTCTTCTAATGTGCTGTGTGTTGCTGTAGTAAATTGTCTTGGAGTTAGCATTAGTAGCTGCTAAAAAGGCAACTAAATCTCATAGACAGTAACTCATCACACAATGTGACATTCATATGGCTTCGGTACTGATCTATAAAAGGAATTCTCAGTGATATAAAAACCCTGAACAAAGAATAAAGGCTTTCTATCACCATCAAGTCAACACTACAGGCTTTACTTGAGTTATAACGGGTAATTTAATTTACTGTGAAGTTCAGCGACCCTGCTGTAAGACCTTTTCTTATGACCCACCTGTATCAGCTGCTGTTTGAGCTTCTGCATCTCTGACAGGTTGAGCTCACTGAACAGATCCGGCACAGGGTGCAGACCTTCTCCTTTCCGGCCTGACCTGTAATCCCCATTCATCTTAGTCAATCCGGTGCCTGTGTGAAGGTGACCATTGCGGCGGTTGCTGTCCTCGTTGTTGCCATTAGCTGCAGGAACTGAGCTGCCGTTGGTGCCGTTGGTTCCGTTGGTCTCCTCTGGGAACTTGAGGCCCTCTACGCCAGTGACGGTGAGCGCCAGATGGGCCCCTGCTCCGTAGACGCTGTCACTCAGGCTGAGGTGGTGGGCCAGCTCCTTTCTCAGATTGTTCTTCTGCTCACGCTCACTCTTAAGAGCATCCAGGGCCTCATCCAGCTGACCCTCAGAAATGTCCTTCAGCTGTAACGCATCTTCCAGCTGACTGTTGAGGAGAACAGTCTCCTCCTCCAGAACTTTAATTTCATGTTTCAGTCCCTCATATTCAACCTGAGAAGAGACAGAAAAGAAGGGCGGAAATAGGAATAGAAACAAACAGAAAAAGTCAGTTTAACTACTAATGAAAGGAGCCAGTTAATGTTGATTTTACTGAAACACAATGCTACTTTTAACTCAGTACTTTGAGAAAGATAATACAGTATTTTCATCATAAATGGTTCTCTCTCGCAACAACCTAAAAAATTTAACAACAGACATGGGGGTGAGCTTGTCAAAAATTATTAAGTCATAGGTAGTTATTCCTATCATTTTCAGTCAAAAAACATTTATTTGAAAAGGCTAGGGTTACGAGACCTTTTATTTAGAACCTCAATCTCCTCCAACTCAGCGTAGATATTAGAAATTGATAAAAACCAGTACAGACACTGTATGACTCTGTTGCTGTATGATACTATAGCTCCTTTGGGGACATAAAAGACAATAAGCACTAGATGAGATCACTGTTTTTGCAGGTAACTGAAGCTGAAATTATAAAATGGAAGCACATTTGAAGGTGGTTCTGGAAGTGATAATTGGGAGAGTGAGTGAGTCATTTGTCTCAGCTGAGTTGGCAGTTGGTGTCTCATCATTAAAAGCCATGACAAATCTTTATGGGATGAAATTAGTTGAAAGAGTACTTGTGCGAGTGAAATTGTATTATCTATCTTCTAATGATTTAAATATATTAAGAACGGAAAGGGTGAGGGATTTCGTCCTGACCTGGCTCTGCTTGAGCGTAGACACCAGTTTCTGCAGCGTGATGTTCTCCTCCTCCAGCTCGGTGTAATCCTGGAGCAGCCGGGTCTCTCTGAACTTGTACTCCTTAATCTCTTCCCTCATCCTGCTCCTCTGTAGCTCCAGCATCTCGTTACTCTGGAGACAGGAAAAAAAGGTCGAATGGAGAAAAGGAAGAGGCTTGAAAATCAGTTTTTAACCTACATCCATGCCAATATTTAAAGCTCACCTGTCAGTTTAATATTGGATGATATGCATTGTCCCAAAATGATGATCAGTTTAACTATAATAAGTAGCATTCCTATGACATGCTTATATACTTTGCACACTTGTAATCTCTTATATCATTAGAATGAGCAAGGTTATCGAACAATTTCATAAAGTAAAATGCGATGAGTCAGCACCCCTTGACTCAGAAAGATCATTATTTCAGGTCACCTACTTTACACAGATAGAAACCTGAGCATACGCTGGACCAGATGAACTATCGATAAAAGAAAAGCACCAGCCACAAAAGTCATTAATCTGAGTCCAGTAGGCAGCGGCAGTGGATATATATTGAGACCTCAGCAAAATTATCTGTGCTCACATAACTCAGTTTTTCCAAGAGATGCATTTTCAAGTCAGAGATGATAAGCAGAATAGCAATGACGTTCTTATTTTTGATCACAGACAGAACTGAATGTGTAAAGTGCAGTGAAACTGCTACTGGGCCGTACATTCTATTAAATATGGAATACAAAGTAATTAAAAGTATACTCTGTGCGCATATGTGTGTGTGTATTCCTCACTGCAGAGCTGCCTGCAGCTCCCCTGCAGCTCTCTGTGCATATGGCAGAAGTGCTGATCCAGAGACAGTGGCAGGAGTGGGTGGGTACTCACACAGGAGTACTCTGAACTCCAAAACCTCAGTATATGTGCATGTGTGTGTGTGTGTGTGTTAAGGGCTGGATGACAAATGACAGAACTGGCAACTGGACTGAAACTAAAGACCATAATAAGACACTTGAACCTTTTGATATGTACAGCGGCTGACAGCAGCTCCTGCAGCTCAATGCATCTCAGCCGCACTCAAAACACTTCTATTATAATCCAGTGAAAAAAAAAAGTACTTTCATAAAAATCTTATCAACATCAATAAAAAAATCATACAACAACACATGGCTGGATGCTCTATTATTAATTAGAATGGCTGTCCTTTGCCACATATTGTCCATTTACATATTCATGACGTGACATGCAGGGAGCTACACTTAGCTGAGTGTGAAGTGCACAACATTAAAAACCAATTATCAGTCAGTGAGGCTCTGTAGAGACGCAGCTGATCAGGGGCCACAGTGGCAGGGGTCAGGAGCAGTGCGGCACACGACATTGGCAACAAGCCCATCCCAGCACAGACTGGGACAGCTTTATTGGATTCATGACACAATGGAAATATGGCCTAAGTCCAGACATCTTGTGTTCATTCATCACTAGCACCACTGTGGCTGTTGTAATGAGGAAAAAAAAACAAAATGTTCACACAGGATAGAGGATAAACATCCACTGATGTGGCTTTTTATGTTGAGAGTTTTTTAAAAGCTTTGGCAGATTTTGTCTTTTGGGTGAAGAAATACTGGTGCTTTGAATCCAAAAAATGTGTTGTTTGTTAAATTTCTCACATTTGAATGTTTGCATTTTCAAATATTTTTAATTCTTTCATGTTAAGACTTACAAGCGCAGATCAAAAACAGCAAAAGCAAACTTTCTTTGGCTAACATGAGCAAAGTTTTTTTTTTGCTTTAAGATTCTGTACATGCAGTTAGCTTTTTTGAAAAGTTACTTGAAGCCTGCAAAACCCTTTTGATTAGACGGGACTTGTGACAAACACGGCTCCAAGTGCGGCTGCAACACCTGCTTCTCACTGTGGAAGAGGCGGCTCCTCCTCATTAAATGGCATCACACATGCAAATGAGGCTTTTTAAAGGGGACCAAAAGCCATTTGATGAATTTATCATCAAAGAGCTGTGATCATGATGCAAACAGGTGACAGATGTGTATGTGAAGAATAATAAGCCTTCATGAATATATCAGGTAGTCGCTCTCAGTCTAAAATATTGATAATGTTTAATGTGCTCTATGATGAGAAATATCTTTATTAATTAACCTGTTGTGTACTTCCCTTACATTCACACTGACATATGACATGTGCGTCACATGATGACACGTGATCAGAATGTACAAATATGTGCAGGTAGTAGCAACTCAGTAACAACAGTCCCTGATGAATCTAGTGAATGAGAGTGTGTGTTGTGCTGGGTGTGTGATGAGAGCAGTGTGGCTCTCACATGTGCCGAGCTCAGGGCATTTCACTTATTCCCCAGCTTAGTGCCGGATTTGCCCCCCACAATGGGGTCGTGGCCGTGGCGTCTGACCCCAGCTCGAACTCCTGCGCGTCCCGACACTGTGGCTGCAGACATGTACGAATGCATCATTGCACGTACGCACATGCATATTGTTGTCTTTGTGTGAGGTTTGACCCCTTTCTGTCCGACCTGACCTGACCCTTTGTTCTTTTTTTAAACACACTGATCTCATGTAAGTTCATGTACAGTAAATTGAGCAAAGAAGAATGTGGAAAATAGTCAGTTTAAACTGAAAGAAATAATATATATTTTAAAAAGTCCTCCAAAACTTGTGATTATTTTGGATAAAGCTGCATTTTTCAAAGGGATACAAATTGCACTCTGTGACCATCCATCATCCATCCTTCATTTACAACTGCTTATCCCTGTATACCTCCCTGATTCCTGCTCGAGCTCATTTTGCTTATCTTCAATTTGCAGTAAATCTTCACACATCTTAAATTGGCTTATCTTAAATTATCTTATCTTGAATAGCTTATCTTAAATTTGCAGTAAATTCTTCACACAATTAAGCATATCACACATAAGGTGCTGCAGTTCTCTAATGCACAACTGAAACAATACTGGAACATGTTTAAAATTAATATCCTATTGAAAACAATCAGTTATAATGCATTTTCCCACTTTAGATGAACTCTACATTGGTTTTACTGTAAGAAAGTGCAATGCTGTTTTCTCACAGATATCACTGAACTGATTTCCTGTGTTTTCCTTGTCCAGCATGAAGTGATAAATCACCTGCCTGTAGAGGGTGCAGACTCTGTTAACTCTTGACTAGCTCACCTCTCGCAGCTCCTGCATGAGTGCGTTGAGCCTCTCATTCTCAGCTTGGGCGTTGGACGCCACAGAACGGCTTAGTGTCACCTCTGTCTGCAGCTCCAGCAGACGGCCCATGTAGTAGGCCTCCTTACAGGCTGACTCCTGCAGCAACGTCTCCTCATTGGTCTCCCCATCCTCTGCCACCTTACGCTGGTTGGTGTAAGCCTGACCGAACGCCTGTGAAGAAAGAGAAGGAGAAAGAGAAGAATAATAATGATTTTTGAGAATAAAATGAGCAACAATCAACTTTTGTGAACTCAAAGCTGAAGAGACACTGAAAAAAATCCAGAATATAACATTAGCATCTTAATTGTGTTGCCCTCCGGCATGTAAAGTAAATCTAGCACATCTTTCACAGCACAGTTATGTCTGCGGCTGTACTTTAGACCACTGACATCACTGACAGTTAACTTGCACGGCCTGTTCCTCAAAGATACCAACTTTCTGTCTATGTGGGATGATGTTTCACTGTGATCAATAGAAACACTGTTCCCATTTTCCTGACAGAGGTTTTCACAGCTCAGAGAGCTGACCTGTCGTAATAAAGGAGCCAAAGCTTGATTGAGAAAATCAAAGCAAGCCTCAACAGCAAAACAGGTCAACCACACCCACAGCACAACTCCAGTGCTGCAACAATTGCACCAGAGCTCAGTTGCCAAAGTTAAAATTTAAATACTTTGTGCAAGGTTGAGGGAGTAACATCATTTATATTATATGAGTGTGCAATCCTGCACTGTTTCCCTGCAGGAAGGTTGTCTGGATGTAGACAGAATTTCATGACATGCTAAAGCAAGCTTCTCAACACACACACAGCAGCTGCCTTAGCGGTTCGATAAATACTATGAACCATCTTTCACTTTCTCAGCACATCAGCAGGAAAAATGGGTATGCTGACCCTAGTGGCCTCTGTGAGAGACAATGGATCGATGCTACTTCCTCTGAAAAAGATTTTATGGTTTACATTTGCCACATGAAACTGTAAACAATACAGCATGTGTAATACAGTTGTCGAGACGCAGTTCCTGGACAGAGCTGCTTACCGGCGCAGCCTGAATAATAGGGAGACAATTTATTGTGGTATTGAATATAAATAATTCACAATGACTTTCCCATTCTTACATCCATATAATCTTAACATTTTCTATCTTTGAGATGAATCATTGATGAGGTAAAAGCAGCCATTATTTGGGGAAGATATGAGCTCCAGTGTGCAGCTGTCTTTTCTTACTAGTCATTTTTCATTTTTGTATTCACTTCTGATTAATAAGCTTACAGGCTAGGAGAGCAGACAGTATCAATTTATTACAGTCTGAAATCTACTCTGGTTTAGACCTTTGAGTATATAGAGCACCAGTGCAGAGAGGAAGAGTTGTCTTGAGAGTGTTTAGCCAAAATGAACCCCTGTAAATTTACAACTTGTTTTATAATTTGCATTTGGGTTTTGTACACATTAAACAAATGAAGTAAAGTGTTATTTAATGAGGCAGTCTAGCTGTTACCCTGTTTACTGTTCAAGCTAAGCTTAGCTAAGTTGCTGCTGGGTATGACTTTACATCAAGCAGACATATATGGTGTCAATCCTCTCACCTTTTTCCGGTCAAAAGAGCAAATAAATGCGTTTTTCCAAAATGTTGTATCAGAGTTTTAACAGCAGCAGCTGAACAAAAACTAAACATAAACAAAAAATAAAAATAAACTTCAATTTATGACTAAATGACAAGTTACTGGTATACTTATTATTCAGCTTATGCATTGGGCCCAATAAGCTGATCTACAATAGTGTGTGAGTGAATGAGAAGAACCAATTTACTGGTAGTGAGATTAGAAAGCCCCCTAATTATCTTAATTGACCACCTCCCTCTGTTGCATGTGCTGTTTTCACTGAATGATGCACACACTCTACCTTTTCGTCAGTGCAAACTCACAATTGATCTACATGTTTTAAATCTGGTAAAATAAGCTCTATTCAATCAGAAAGGCATAGATTCCCTTGGTAGATAAAGTATTGGTTAGCATGTGAATTAAGGCTAATTGTAATCAGTCTAGTAAAGCAGCTGTTGATACACAGAAAATGTAGTCATTCAACCACAAACACTGTCCTCGAGTAATGTAATGACTGGAAAACACTCATGCAAAAAAGAAAAAAACTGTATGATAATCTTCTCTCGACCACATCTCTTTTATGTTCACACTCTCTTGTTCAGTGCTCCCCCCCTTCCATGCCCTCTCTCGCTCTCTGGGGAGGCACAGTGCGATTGCAGTGAATGATTAAGAGGGAGGGCCTCAGGAACAAAACAGCTGATTAATTCTAAGCACAGTGTGATTGAATGAGCCGGTATTCCCGCTTCAGACGGGAGGCTGTGAGGGTCCAAGCAGGCCTCACAGCAACAGCTGGGCCCTGCAGGAGGACAAGCTAACAATCTGGACCCACCGAGTCCAGCTGTATCACACTCCCACAATCATTTAGTCGATGGAGAGAGTAAAGATTTAATGGAACAGTGAAGTGTTTGAACAGAGTAAAATGCAACAGTGTATTTTTTACTTTTAAACATACTGTACTGTCACAAGGGGCAAATTCAACACAAAGTGAGCTGGGAATCGTTTGAAATCTTTTTGGCACTGATGTTTGTCTGATAGCTGTTTTTTTTCACTGGCTTAGTTTGAGGATTTTTAACATAATCTAGCAAAATCTGCCAGAATTCTGAATGCATGATTGTTATATTTTTTACTTTAGAATTGAAGTGCATCAGCTTCAATGTGTTGGGAAATATGCTGTGTGACTTTCTTGCCGAGGGTTAGGCTTGAGGATTGATACCACTCTCATGCCGAAAGGATAAATATGAAGCTTCAGACAGCAGCTTAGCATCAACACTGGAAGCAGGGAGAAACAGGTCCTCTAACTCTGTCTAAAACAAAATCCACCCACCAGCACCTGTGAGACTTACTAATTTAAGTCCTCATACTGTGTCCTTTTAATCCATACAGACACTGAAGTACATATGCAGGATTTTTTGTGGTTGGGAGGACTGAGTTGAGCTTGCCAAGCAACTAGTGGAGGCTTTAAAAAATAGATTCATAGTCATTATCTTCTCTCTTGCATCCTACCATGTGTTGACTCATGCTGGTGTCTGATAAAAGCCATCACGCATACAGCAGACAAATTTATCTATTTGTTTTTCACCGTGTAGCCTGTTTTTATTGTCAACCTTTCAATGTTTGCAGCTCTCAGTTATCTTTGCTGGGAGGCATCCAGTCACAGCAGGTCAGTTGTACTTGAAATGTAGTCTTACAACCTCTGTGTACCTCTGTCGCTAATAGGCTTAATGTGGAACCTCCCAAATTAACACCAAGGGGACATTTACTCCTTATTATAAATGTGCTCTTAAAACCAAATCTGGTCCATAGGCAGCAGGTTGAGCACCACTGCTCCACAGACATATTTCTCTCAGTATTTATGCTTGAAAATGTGTAACAGAACAACCTGGCAACAGAGAGCCAGAGAGGACTGTCCCACTTTATGGCAGTGATTCACCAACAACTCATCCACAGAGAATCGGTGGGTTCTGGAGGCTGAAGGTTTTATAACAACCCTCCTTCATGGGCTCCTCAAAATTCACTCACTCCATCCTCCCACTGCTTCTCTGGAAGGAAATCACAGTAAGCAGCACTGAGGGCTGAGGTTGTGCATTTACACATAACAGAGCTCAGCAGGCTCTGGCCCTCCTGATGCTGATGCACCATAGCTCTGCTAAAAATAACACTGTGACAGCTCTGTATTTTTTTTTTCAGGCTAATTACATGAGCGTCGCTGACAACACTGCATGCTGTATCGTTCCTGTGACAGATTTGCATCAGCTTGTATCTGCGTCCTGATTGGCAAACATAATACAGTTATTGAAGCCAGATAACATATGAAGAACAATGTGGAAGATTAAAGTTTAACAGCATTTCCTGAGGATGATTTTAATATGGAAACACTCACTGGCAGCTTGTTTCGGTCTTATGTATTGAAAACCCCACAGACCATTCAACCTTAAGGCTTCTCTGCCTTCTGTGCTTCAGTGGATAAAGTCCAGACAATAGTGATCCCGTCTATAGATATTCATCCCTGGGGCCATGGACAGAGAAGCAGACAGAGGAAAAAAAACAACACTGCTGCACATGTGTGAGAGGAGGAGTGTGTGCAACCCTGAAATCCTTCCACGTCTGTTGCAGCTATACTAATGAGGAGTCAGGGGAGGACCTGTGGGTGGTTGATCTCGTATGTGTGTGTTTATACAGCACAAGTCTATTTTTACACCCAGGAGGGAGAAGAGTGAACTCAAGTAATTTCTACAACAGCAATTAATCTCCATCTAACTTTCATGATTACAGGGGACACAGCAGGTCCATGCATACACAGTGAAACAAGTTTATTTATAGACAATGCTGTAAAGCTAGCAAAGGGTATGGACTTGATTAAATTTTAAAGGTCACAGAGCAAAGCTTTAAGCTAAATGCAACATGCTGGAAGCACAAGTTTAATTTCAAACAGAGCATATTTATGGATGCAGGCAAGAATACTGCTTTTAATGATTTTCTTGTGTATTTAAATTGTAATTTATGTGGATTTAATTGCATGTTCTAGCTTACTCAATACATAATCAATAACAGTGAAACTCTTGCACTATCCTTAATTAACTGTTTATCATGGCACTGCCGGAAATGAGCTGATCCTTAATGTGACTAAATTGAATTAAGCCAGATTCAGGATTTAAATTAACTTAGATTAAGTCAGTTACCTGTGCTATATAATTCATATTTTTTTAGAGGTAAAAAGATAAAAAATGCACCACTTTTACCGCTCAATTTGGGAAAGGACAGCTTCAAATTTGTTTCACAAGAATAATCTAAATATCAACCAGACAGCTTACTGAGCTTTAATCTCTGTCTGCTACTCAAATATATGATAAGTTATGAGGAAGCAGAAATCAGGGTTTTAGTCAACTCACAAGATGTAAAATTCTCATCAACTACACACACAGTATTAGACATATACACAGACAGACACACACCCACACACACACACACACACACCCACAGTTGTGTCCTGTCCAGATGGTCAGCCCAGCCAACCACATCAGGGATTTCAGTACCATGGAGAGTGACATGCAGGACTGCTGCTGAGAAGCCACCCAGCTGCCAGCCACCATGAAGACAAATGTGAGTGTGTGTGTTTTTGTGTGTTAAAGAGAGAGAGAGAGAAGGAAAGAGGGAGGGATCAAATAGATGGATAGAAAGAGGAAGAATATAGAGACAGAGAGTTAAACAGACTGTTTCTTGCTGCAACACGTGCACCTGCATGTTACATTATGTTCGTTTGTTCATATATGGGTCATTCTCTGTGCCTTGATGATCAGCCGAAAAGCCTGTCACTCAGCTGCCTCGACTGTTTGAGTCTGAGCCAAATAATCCACAAAAACAAGACAAAACAGAGCCCAGCAGGAACATAACAAAGGCTAAGAATCTCATGAATAATCACAGCATGGAGAGCGAAACAAAAGGAGGAGACGCAACTCAGAAGAAGCATTTGATGTGTTAAATTTCAATCACAACAAACACACACAAACACACACGTCAGTCTGAAGAGAGTGAAAAAAACGCAAATTTACCTGGAGAGTTTTATTAGCACAACCACTGATGCTGTGTCAGCCACTGCTGGTTACAAACAGCATGAGAAAATTAAAGATGCTGACTACACTTAAGACTCTGACATGTCTGCTAGTTGCAGCTTTCTGTGCACAACTGACATCACAATGACATCATCAGGCCCTTTTTTAGATCATTGAAAGTCTCCCTTTAGACCGAAAAAAGCAGACAGAAAAAAACTGTTTGTCAGGTTGAGATTTACTCCTCACTGACAGTCACACTGCATGCCACCTGCCACGTAGCCACATGCTAATTACTAAGCATCATGAAAAAGTTAAGCTTACTCTGAAAATCAGATCAAGGTAAAGGGGACTTTATACATAAAATTCCATTTTCTGGTTGAATTGTATAGAGTATTTAATAGTATAACTCTATGATGAGCAACTGAAGTACAGAGGGTTTTATGGGAAACGTCAGCCTGGCATAATTTGCCCTTAAGCAAGGACACAGAAACGTCCCCATGTGCTTGAAAGTGCCAAGTCAAGAGTTCTGTCATCCATAAAAAACACACAAGCACATTTTCAGAAGCCAGGGGAAGCTGGGTAATCATAGCCCAGCAAGAATGGAGGTCAGTCACACTGACACAATGAACAAAAAAAAGCAGATCATTATGGAAATAATATATTTCTAAAAGATAAATTTGAAACAATAAATAAAACACATTAAAAAAACGGAACTGTTTATACATGTAAAATGTTTTTTGTACTGTGTTGAAATATACAATGTCTTCATAAATAATGTAATTCTCTGTGTGTGTTCATGTGCTTTAAGCCACCAGGAGCAAATCAACAGGGCTGTTTATAGTTTTTAATATTATAATACCAAGTGCCAAGACATGCTCTACTGCACCATTTTAAAGCTCTTGAAATT
>JAPZDV010000023.1:3126110-3259645 GCA_029814665.1 Acanthurus lineatus | reverse complement strand
TTTATTTCTAAAAACATATCTTCAACTGGAGTTATGACTCACTTATAGCAATTATGGTACCCACATTTCAAACAGTCACAATGTAGCTAACTGCAGATATCTTTAACTGGAGTCTTTATGCATAAACTAGGGAAAACAAGAAAATTCTGTCTTGTTTGTCATGATGTATTTAAGTGATAGATGAAGATACGAACGTGGCCCATTAACTTACTCAGATGCAAGTCTACTCTACAGCGACAACCTGAGGCCAGTAAAGAAAGTACAGCCATGGCCAAACTACTCACAGTATTTTTTCTACTTCCGACCTAATTAACTAGATTTCTGTTCTCAGTGTATCAATATTGCAGACAAATTACACGGTTTCTTGCTTAGCATTTATGACAACGTGACCTCATCTCTGTCCTGCCAGACAAAATGATGGCTGCTGGTTGAAGTCTATAGCAATAACAACAACAGCTGACCGACAGCTCTGGCACAGCGTAAGGGGGAGTGGAGCACAATACAAAAACGGCTGCAAGCATAAACGTAACCGTCGGTTAATAAGCTGCTTCAGTTCGACCCTTTTTAATTAGCAAATACTAGCTAATAGTTACAACTATGCTAGTTTTAATGGTGAATGTCATGACGTTACCGTAAATGTTACCGTTACACACAGCTCATAAAGCTAGCATTCGTTGCTAAGCTACTGAGGCTAACTTAGCCACCACATCAACTACTAGTGCACGAAGCGACAGTCTTTTTCGGCGATTACATAGTTTTTCGTCGATACAATGGCAATACATTAAACTGCATCGATGCTCTTGAACAAGATAACGAATTTTCAATCTTACTGGGCTATTTTCGATCGATGTCCATTTTTGTTTTCATCGTCCTTCTCAAACCCTCAATTCATTCCTTTGGCTGTTGCGTTCAGGTGTCTCTGTAGAAAAAAATGATGCCTAGAATTTTCGTTGTCTCCAATCATTCACGGGGACAATAAGCATAATGTTTGTCTGTTTATTATTATCCGGCGACACATGGAATGTTAAAACATGGTTAAAAAATATTTCATTGATATTAGGGACAGACGACTAAGCACAACCATGGTAACATTTATACACATTTACTGATCGACTAACATTGTGACGTTACGATTAGACTCGGTATGGTGGCCCTGCCGTCCAAAATATACCAATCCTATATGAAACAAATTAATTAAGAGAAAAACACACAACAACTAAAATAAATAAATACAAAATTACAAAATTACAAAAATACTAAATTCAGCAATTAAAAGAAAACTGAAAACTGACAACAATGGACAATGCTCATTTTGAAGTCTACTTTTTTCCATCAAGGAGTCAGAACATTGATTATTTCTCTCTCCATCATTTACAACATTATGCGCTCAAATTACCTGAAGGACAGAGAGAGATTTGACTAAACCTGAAAGACAATTTGTGAAATCACTCCTGCGTGTTGCCTCCTGCAGATTTTGGCGAAAAAAAAGACTTCACTAAGACATCAATTACTTCAACATCCAACAGTTTGTGATAGTAAAGCCTACACTGTTCTAAACAATAAGTGTTAATAATCTTTATATTACAAAGGTTTTAGGGTTGAATGGAGTTTCGTGCAGCCACTTCTGCTTCAACACTAATGGAAATGCCTATGTGATTTCCAGTGATGGAAGAGGTAATCAGATCATTTGCTCAAGTAACTCCACAGACATCCAAAATTTATCATATGAATCAATTAGAGCTGTATCCTTAGCATTTGTGACAATGCAAGGGTCACTGCCTCTGGTCACCGGCTTACAGGTGAATCAAAATCTACTACATGTTTGGATTTCTTTGATTCCTCTGGGGGCACAGATGCAAAACACAAACTGGTGCATGCCATGTCTTTTCTTTATTACAGAATCAATTAACGAAACACAGGGCATTGAGAAAATTAAAAAAAACTGGTCCTATTCTTTACCTTCTCTTGCTATACAGAAGTATTTTGTAATTATTCAGTGCCAGTTTTTTTTTGAAGGTGCAGACTGGCTTTTGTTACTTGTTTTTATAAAGTGAAAGTGAAGTGAAAATCAGTCCCTCCGGGAATTCGCGATGTTGCGATCGCAACAATTCAAGCGAATTGAACCAATCTCCGTGAACTCTGCGCGACCTTGCAATTTTGTCCAATCACCGCGACTTTTCCGCAATTTTGGCCAGCCTCCCGTGATACCACCAATCATAGCAGCCCCCAGCGCAAACGTAATGCACGTACGTCACTGAATTCACTTCCTTGTTTATGGTTTGAAGATGCAGACGTGTGATAGTAATGTCTCTCACTTACCGACAAAAAATACTGCTAAAGACCGTGCAAAACAGTTCCCTGATGTTCAGTTCATCATGTTGATTTTTGATGAATTATACAAATCAAAGAAAAAAATTCAACTTTCTAGCAATTTTCATTGTCTCCCGCAATTTAATCGCAACAAATACGCTTAAAACATCACAACTTACATCGCAATTTTTTAGAAAAGCTGCTGCGAATTCAGGCACTTTAGGCCGCAACAATCTTGAAAAACGCCCGCGAAATCCTGGAGGGACTGAATATTATTTCTCAACTGGAAGTGCCTTGTTTTCACAGGTTTGTTTTGTCACATTAGCGATCACAGTGGTCCCCATAGGAATGAATGGATTTTAGGCTGACTCATGTGCGTACACACAGGTGTGTGGAATGTGGTGTAACCCTGTCCTAAAACAGGGGCATACAAGAAAGTACTTCACAAATTGTCACAAATATGTCCTGACTTCTTGCCGGGACTGACATTTCACATAATCGTGTTTCACATAATGACAACCATCTTTTCTGTGAGACCATCCTTGCCAGATAAATGCTTTGTCCTTTAAGCATTATGCTACCATCTGTCATGCTAAATTTTGGGTCCCAAAAAGTGGAAAAGCTTTCTGTCATTGTACAAACTTGTCTGACCCAATCCAAAGTGAGATAACCCATATTGGTAGCATTACGATCATTATCAGAAACTTTGTTAAAAAAACGGAGGAGCAGAATCAACTGACCTTCATTAAAAATCCTTGAGTAAATCTAAAATATAGATGATGTACAGTATTTAGACACACACACATGTGCACATATGTGGAATTTATGGGATTTAACAGTATTGACAAATGTCAAATCTGTATCTAATGCAGGGACTAACCTCACTATTCAGCATCAATAATGTATTTTCAAAGAAGGAAATAAAATGAAAATTTCCTCATGTTTCTTAATTTCTTCATGTTTCACACATGCAATGAACAGACAAGCAAGGGTGCTGTTATAAAAAGTTCAAATGAAAAAAATAATAACTAAAATAAAACAACAGATTTTGACCTTCTATTCTAGTATGGTTTTAAAAATGAACATGAATCCAGCGGGTGGTGCTGTTTTCTAGCTCTCCAGTCACTTGTGAGTCACAAAAAAGTGACCCAAATGTGTCTCTTGTGGCCTGTAAGCAATCAAGGGTTCAGAAAGTGGAGTTGTGAACAACTTCATAAAAAAAGGCAAAAAAGAGTCAATTTTAAAAAAGCTTACAACTAATTAATTATATTGTATGGTATTGTAGTTAGGGTATTAATGGTATGGTGCAAAATACACATTTATGATTAATAATTTTGTTTTGTGTCACAGAAGTGAATATTATGCTTTTGACTGTTTAAATGCATTCAGCTGCCCTTTTTTTACAATTAGTCACAGGATCCAATGACACTCATCATCTGATGAAGTCACGTTCCAAGAGCCAAAAAATTTGGACTGAAGCAGATCCACAGTACTACAGTTTTCCAAGCTGTCTCTCCTCAGGGCTTTGCAAAATGCCACAGTAAAGTTCATAAAATAAGTTTTATTGCTTTGTTATTCAGCTGCTTTTGCTTACGTTTTAGTGACACAGTAAAAATTGTATCCCCATTTCAGGCCTTAAAAAAAACTTGATCTGGTTTTCTAAATATAGAACAGTCAGAACATAGAAATATTGTTGATGCTGAATACACTGAATAGGATTACATACTGCTTGTTGTTTAGTGAAAAAGAATAAGGTCACTCTGATTCTTTATGCAGTCCAGATTGAGAGTCCAGACTGAGATTCCCTTTCAGCTCAGCAACTGATTGCACACTGCTTCTCATCCAGTTTAATTACATAACAGTCTGCCAGTAACACATTGAAAAAAGGCACACTGACCCTGTGGCTTAATGTAGCCCAAGCGTGCAAACACTCATCTGAGGCAAAAACTTAAATGTTAAAGACATGATCAACAATAAGTTGTGGTTCAATCCAAACAACTAGAAAGAAAGAAAGTCTTGTGTTTTGGTAATTAGATGTGCATTAACCCAGATGATTCATGTTTGACTTGTCTGAGCTTTCATGCACGAGTTTTAATGGAGGATAGTGGATGAAAACAATGGCTTAGTTGCTTATTACTCCTAGTTCAACCATTGGCTGTAAGGCTAAAGCATATTATACATGGCCTTATTCTGTCTATACAAACTCATTGAAAAGAATATAGGCGCCGATACTTCACTACTGGACATGTGATGGATCCTTGTATACTGCATGCAGTCACATGCACACAGAGCAAAAGATCTCATGATTTCCCAGCGCTGCTTCTCGCTTTGCAAGTTTCATGTGAGCTCAATTTCCTATGACTATTCCATTTGGTGCCTTTTTTTCCCCCCAAGATCCCATTCCTACTGTCTGAATTGTGAAGTTTTTTTCATAGCATTCAGCCACTAAAAACCGCTTTGTGATTTCTGCTCTGACCTGTGGATTACAGCATGAGATAAATTCATGTTAAAGGATAATTATCTGTGTCAGTTCCAGTTTCCTACAGTACGAATTTCTCATTAGCATATGTTATTTCGTGATTTTTCTGTCAGATTTTAACTAAAACAGCATTGTTTGATGGGTTGGTTGAGTGGCTGGTTGGTCAACTCACCACTTGATCCAGATTGAAATATCTTGATTGATTCAAAGGTTGCATTGAAACTTTGTAGTCAGATAACTGTCTGACTTTTCTTCTGACTCCACAGTGAGGATGACATTTGTGGTTTAGAGTGAAAGATCTTTTAAAGGCTAAATTTATTGCCATGACCAATTATGAGACATTCAATTCCCCTTCAGGTTAAACTGTAATAATATCGGCAGTGTTTTCACCACCATTACCAGAGCTAACTCATGATTTGCAGACCACATTGCTTTGGTTTAAGACTAAACATTGACAAAACTTTCTTATTTTCCAACAGTCATTAGCTGTACCTTGTGTTTACATAGCTAATGTAGGCCTATTTATATAATAAACTAAATTACTCACTTAGTAGGAGCATGTTAGCCTTGACATCGTAAGTATGTAAACATGCTAAAGTAGCATTTAGTCAGCCTTAGAGAATTTTCATCATGGCAGTAAACTATTGTTGAAGACACAAGCTTCATAAGGCACAAATTAGCATAAGAGTATTTTCTACTAGTTTTGTTTCATGGACAGTAGTGGACTAAAAATAAACTTCAAAAAAATTAGCTTTCATACAGCAGTTTTTCTTTAGGCTATTTCCTGAAACTTTCTTTTTCACATTGTAAAATTAGTTTTCAGTACGTAATCAGATGACTACAGAACACTATGAAATAAGTGTAATGTATATGCTTTTTTGTATGAAAATATCTAAAAGAACCTACAAAATGCATTGGCACTATTTTGAAAACCACTGTTACAGCTCCAGGTTTTATCTGTTTGACATGCATCACAAGAGGCAGCTGAATGTGACCGGGTCTGGAATAAGATGCTGAGAGATTTCCTTGATCAGCCTTGTACTTGAATAACCTTTCTTGATTTTTGTTTCTCGTGGTATCACACGGCTTCCAGTTTGTGACCTGGATGTTAAATTTTAAATGAGAAGACATGCAGGTTAATAATCCTGTTACACGCCATGTGAGAATACACCCACACATGGATGTCAACAGTTTGAGAGTCGTAGCCTCCTCTGCTGCCACATTACTAACAGCCTATTCTTAATTAAGACAATGTGGGCTGCTATCAAACTCTTAGACTAATAATCTAATTTAATCTAATATCATTTTCAGAGTGCGTAGAGGTATAAGGTAAATTGGGAAATGAAGTTAACATTTACCGAAAATCTTCTCATCAATAACAGTTTAGTGTCATGTGACAGTTTAGCAACATGTGATAGTTATGAAAGTTTGCACTCTGAAAACAAATATTGGACACTATAATTAGAAAGAAGGAAGCCTGGAAGGTCAAGACCTAACTGAGCTTTGTCTCGAAGACTGAGTTTAGATTTGAACTATTCAGAACTGCACTACAGAAATATGAGTTGTGTTTGTGCCTTCAACAACAGCAAGTATTGCCTTAAATCTACAGACCAAACTCAGGGAATTTTGTCTTTTTCTCTTACAGTTTTCTCTTTATGAGTTAAAGGTAGTCTGTTTGACAGAGACAGAGAAAGGGATAAAAAATAAGTCAGTCCCTGTCTGGTTGGCCAGCTCCTGTTACTGTTATAATTGGGTTCACGAGCTCATTTCAATCAACAAGCACAACAGTCTCATGTCAGACTTCTGCTCCTTCCTACCAAACTGCCCACCCCCACCCCATCCCACCCGTACTCCCACCTCCCAGCTCCCTCTCGACGCTATTAGACTCTCCAGTCCTCTCCTGAGGTCTGCTCTCTTGCCTCCTGCTCATGTTTTTTCACTTTTGTGTTAAGTTTTCTGGCTCAGAGGAACACAACCTGAGCCTGTAGACTGAACTGACATGGCTCCAGAGAAGGACAGTAATGGTCTTGACAACTATGCATTTGCAGTGAGTATGAATTTTACATATTTTACTACAAGGCAGTGTTTGAAAAGTATGCTTCAAATTGTTGCAAGGCCAAAACAAAATTATTTTAACAAGTTACTTTATTACTAAATTCCAGCATTTCTTTAAGCAAATAATTTATTTTTAAATAGTGTGAATGTGAACACACTGTACATATGAGTATTACTTGGTAATTTACTATCACTAAGTGGAATACTACATGTGTTAGGACTGTTTTCTTTTGTTTGTTTCAATTAATAATTGACAGCAGTTAGAATAGCCTGCAAAGAAGCTTCATGGATACACGTGAATGCACTTGTTTACATTCTTGCTCCTCCATGCTTAAAATCAAATTATTGTAAAGATAAGTGGCACACCGTGCAGTCAGAGAAACAGAAGCACTAATGTTGTTTTTATTTTATAGTCATTTTACGCAATGAATATTTCATGAGAGTACTTTTATTCTACAACTGACTATAGAAATAATTCTTGCTTTGAACCTGACAAGGAATATTTTGGTCCTGCTTCTGAAATTAGTTGCTCTTCTGACTCTGCCTTTTTGTTTTCGTTATACCCTGTAACGTCTTGCATGTGATTGTAGAAAATTAATTTCTACAGTGGATCTTTTATTCTAGAGAGTCATGACCTAATGAACCTTAGTAGGAACTGTAAGAGGATCCATGAGCTGGTTGAACAGGAGTTGAAACATGTATAATCATTTTCTCGTTATTCTTATTATTATTTTTAGGCTTGATCTAAGAAACAAAATTAATTTCACAATGTAAAAAAGGTCTTCTGCATGCCATGGTTTCATTTGTTTATTCAACTGACCTCTCTCTGCTTTTCTTGTCTGACTAATTGAAGCTTGAAGGGCGCTTTTGTGATATCACTGACACAAAACATGGAGAGGAAACGGACACGTCTATGGGGGGAGAGAGCAACAAGCTAGCATATTGTGTAACAGACGTGCCTCCCTGGTACCTGTGCATCCTTTTAGGAATTCAGGTACGTCAGGGATTTTAAGTTAATGTTTGACAATATGAATGCATTAATTAGAACGCACTTATTTCCTGATTAAGATCCCATTGAGTTTCTGGTGTTATATAACAATAATAAACATGACCACTGTGTCCCCTGGCAGCTTCTGTTTGACACTTCCCACATGGTTGGTTAGATTTGGTTTTATTTACGCAGGCCAGATCGTGAAATTTGCTTCAGATACAGCTGAGATTGTGATGTCAGTGAGAAAATACATTCAGCAACTGTGATCAGTCAGATTGCCCTCAGGACTCAGTTGCAATTTCTCATATAAACAATTTTCTTTTGTTTTTATCAACTTCATATCCTCACAGCAAAATTTTTAATTGATGATTATGTGCATCAACCATAAACTAAATGCAATTCTTTTTTTTTTTTTTTTTTTTTTTTTTTTGCTCTCCCAGCAATGTTTCACTGCATTTGGAGGTATCATCGCCATCCCTTTAATCTTGTCTCAGGGCTTGTGTCTGCAGCATGACGGCCTCACACAAAGCCACCTCATCAGTACCATCTTCTTTGTCTCTGGTATTTGCACTCTGTTGCAAGTTACCTTCGGCATTCGGTAAGGAAGTAAAGAGGAAGTATTTAATTGACAGGACAATGTTGCACCCAAACTTCAAAATAAATGTCGACATTGTATGTTTCTGCAAACCACCGATGTGTTTAATGCCAACATCTAATTCTGGTGACTGTGCTGCAATTTTATGTTGTGACAAGCCTGTGGTAAAAGGCTAGTTGGGTTTTGGCACAAAAACATTTGGTTAGGGTTTGGAAACAATAATGTTTTGGCTTAAAGTACCTTTTTTATGCCACAAAGCTAGAAAATGTCCTGACATCTTGTTAAAAACACAAATTTTGTTGCCATAAACACAACTGAAAATAACTGACAGTGGCTACAATGATTGAGTTTTGTTGGTTGAGGCTTTTAGCCTCAAAGTGGACTCGAGCAGGAACAGTTGTCTGCTACTTGGCTGTCATCTCACCAAACTGTCACATTGCCACCATTTCCTTTTTCCTCTAGATGAGAGAAGTATACTTGTAATGTAAGCTATGTCACTTTTTTTTAATATATTGTACGAACATCAATATAGTATCTTAAGCATTCATATTTGAATTAATTTGTGGTTTGCAGAAACAAACCATGCCAACACTTCCCTTTTTCTGGTCACTTGGCTAAAGATGTTTATTGGATGTTGGAATAAATAATCTTTAATTTTGCATAAATGGTGATAATAGATTTTTATTTATAATCTCAGGATAATTTAAATTTATTCACTGTCTAATATAAGAAAATAAGATGAATGCCCCAGTTCAGCAGGGTTCATTAAAAGGAATTAACTATACTGCTGCCTCTGGTTTAACAAGAGAACAAAACCTCCTCTCAGCTCTCCTTCTTAGCCTCATCTGAACTGTGAGCCTTGCCAAAGTTAATCATAAACAACAGAATACTCCACTGTGTTGGTGGGCACGGCTTTAATTAAGGGATTATTAGTGGAAAGGTAAGGAATGATGCTTTCATTTGTTCAGTTTAATTATAATAATTTAAGTTGCAGGAAGGAAAAAATATTAAAAAGTGATTAACATATTGTGATAACATACTATCATAATAATATTAGCTAACTATATTTGGTAGGCAACAACATTTCCATTTAAGTACGAAATAATTACATTTAAACACAATGTAATATGATAGGATACAATATGATGCAGAATCACACGATAAAATATGATGTCATGCAAAACAAAATGATCAGGCACAATATCGTACAAGTTGATGCAGTTTAGCCAATAAATAAATAAACCAACAGTACTCCTCTCTGTATTAAAGCTTCTAGGTTTGAATTATCCTTTGTGTGCAGTGACACACACATACTCATAGACAGAAGACTCGAAATGATGTCATGGCTGATTTTGTTTAGCAGAACTACAAACTTGAACCATGTTTTGTTCTGAACTCGTACTATGTTTGCACAGACTCAGCCAGGCTGAATATTGGTGTCAGAGCAGGATTAGGGAAGGAATTTCCATCTTATTATGTTTGGAATTTAGTTCTTGCTAAATCCACATTCCCTTGACTTAGCACCACTGATGCTTTTTGTGTCTTTCCAAATACCTGGAAGTCAACTGTGAAGAAAACAACCGTTTTGTTTGATGGCACAGTGTTCTAGAGAGGCCTAAAAACCCCAAAACAATGTTTATCATTTGTTTCCCTTACAGTTGAAACATTATAATATCCAATAGAGAAATATTTACTATATATTTAAACTGTCTCCTTGTTTTGTTTTATGTTTTTCACAAACATTTTTGTTTTCTGACCAATTGGATTTACTGTAAGAGACAAAAAACATGGAAAATGTAAGTTTGTTAAGATGTGACGTGTATTGTTGACACTAAAATAAGAGCACGATGAGAATTATTACAAAGCAGATGACTTCAATTCAGTTCACCTCACATGCATAGTTGACCCAAATACAGAGTGACTCTCCCCACCTTCACATGATTTTAATCAATCATTGAAGGCACAGGGACCACAGATACAAATAGAGACTTTCAAGTCTGACTTTTTCAAGCAAATGTAACCTTTTTCTTGATTTTCTTATGCATGACAGCAGTTGATTCATCCCAGAATATCTGACATGATGAGATCTGGTGACCTGTTTAGAAATGCTACCATCCTGATGTTAGATCTGTCTGTTTGCATTTTATTAATTGCCCACCACTGGATATCTATATTTTCAGACTCCCTATTCTACAGGGGGGCACATTCACATTGCTTGCACCTTCCATGGCGATGCTGTCCATGCCGGAGTGGACGTGTCCTGCTTGGACACAAAATGCCAGCCTCGTCAACACGTCATCCCCAGACTTCATAGAGGTGTGGCAGAGTCGAATGAGAGCAGTAAGTGAGCCATCTCGTAATTTTATGGCCTAACTCGCTGGAATTTGGTTGATCATTTACTGTTAAAGGGTTTTTTTTCACATGCAAAGGAGTCCCTCACAAGTTTTGAACTGATATAATAAAAGTGTAGTAGCCATAAAAGCTGACGTAAATCTCCCATTCATTGCTCTTATGTAAAATGTATCATCCAGCATACCTAAAATATAATTTCCTTTTTTTCCTAATTTTTTTTTCTTTTTTTCTTTTTTGTTGACTTTTCTCACTCAACTCTGCTGTTCTCAGTTCATTGTTCTGGTTTTATAGCCTTCAGCTTTTATATTTTGGTTCAGTGTCAATGCTCATTTCAGTCTTGTGTCTTGGCAGCTGTTTTAAGTAAAAAACATCTGTATGCTACTTGCAAAAAAAAAAAAAAAAATCATATGGCAAGCATACAGAGGTAGCAACTAGCTGGTAATCATAGTGGAGCACTTAGCAGCTCAAGAGCGTTTCATGCTGATCAGCTTCAGCACTGATCACATTAAAACCACCGACCAGTGAACTGAATAACACTGATCATCTTATTCCAAAGCAATATTCTGCTGGGAAACCTTGGAATTCATGTGAATGTTACTATAACATGTTCCACTGACTGAAACAAACCTGCAGACCACGTACTCCCCTCATGACACGCTCTCCCTGATGACCCTTGAGCAGGATGTACATTGTTGTCTGAACCAAGGTGTAACAAGCAAATGTGTTTAAAGAAAATAACTTGTGTTCCGGTTGAAATAAGATCAGTGTCACAGATGGACTCTCACCACATGTCTGTCTGACTGTCTGTCTGTATTTAGCTGCAGGGCTCCATTATGGTGGGCTCACTCTTCCAGGTATTTGTTGGTTTCTCTGGCCTCATCGGCCTCTTCATGCGCTTCATCGGGCCTCTAACCATCGCCCCCACCATCTCCCTCATTGGACTGTCCCTATTTGACTCAGCTGGCACCAGTGCTGGCAACCACTGGGGAATGGCCACCATGTGGGTAAAATTCAAATGTCGTTTTAAGGTATAGAGTGCAAAAAACTGTAAATGCAAAAAGTAGTATAGGTAAAGTAAAGTAGTAACATAAATCAATTTGTAGTTTGCCAAATATTATTTTTTTATTTTATTTTATTTTTTTCTAAATTTCTGATCATGTAATTACTGTCAGCAAGCTGTTGACCAAACAAAGATCTCTGAAAAATAAGGAGTTCATATCAGTTTGATGCATTTTGTCAAACAAATGTGTCTTATAGGTGATGTTTAATCTTCTTTACCCCCTGCCAGGAGTGCAGCCAAGTTTAAAAAAAAATATTAAAGACTGTGCAAAGCCTTAATCTCTCGGCAGGGCAGGAAAGCCTATTAAAAGTTTTCTACCCACGAACCTGCTAAGTTGCTCCACTTTGCTTATGTTGGTTAATGCTGGACTTAACGGAGCAGAGTCCTGATTATACTTCACACTGTTAATTTTATATTCTGATTCTCGCACAGGACCACAGCACTGATCACCCTGTTCTCGCAGTACCTTCGTCACATACCTGTGCCGTTTCCTACATACAGCAAGGACAAAAAACTGCATGTCTCCCGTCTTTACGTCTTTCAGATTCTGCCTGTATGTATCCAATTTCTTGTTTTGAATAACTGTCAAGATATATAAAATACAGGATGCCTTTGCTTTTTGCTTTCAATCACTTGAAAGACAATAAACAACATGTTTTTTGTATGTATCCTCAGGTTCTGCTTGGAATCACTTTGTCTTGGCTGATCTGTTACATCTTGACAATTTACAATGTATTGCCTACTAATCCAGACCAGTATGGTTACATGGCCCGCACTGATCTAAAGGGAAATGTTATGAGCCAAGCTCCCTGGTTCACTTTTCCATATCCAGGTAGGAGGCTTTCAAACTTACATCTGAGGTCATTTTATATTGAGATAAAGAATAATTGAAAATGTTTTTTGAGGTTATACATGTTGTGTCATACCCTGTTCTTTTGTTTTCATCCAAACTTAGGTCAGTGGGGGATGCCGACTGTGAGTCTAGCGGGGGTGGTTGGCATCTTGGCTGGTGTGATTTCCTCCATGATAGAGTCTGTAGGGGACTACCATGCTTGTGCGAGACTATCTGGTGCACCACCTCCCCCTAAACATGCTATCAACAGGGGGATTGGCATTGAGGGGCTGGGCTGTCTGCTGGCTGGAGCCTGGGGTACAGGAAATGGTACCACTTCGTACAGTGAGAATGTCGGAGCCCTTGGTATCACAAAAGTAAGATGATCTTTGGGCTAGGAAGAAGTTTTATCTGTAAGTTTTTTCCACATATTTGTAGATAAGCATTACATTTTTTTTCTTTTTCCCTCTCTTTACTTATGGCAGGTTGGCAGTCGCATGGTGATAGTAGCCAGTGGAGTCTTGCTGGTCATCATGGGTCTGTTTGGTAAAGTGGGTGCTATATTCACCACCATCCCATCACCAGTGGTGGGAGGAATGTTCATGGTTATGTTTGGCGTCATTTCTGCAGCAGGAGTTTCTAATCTCCAGGTAAAAAACTCGGTGCTTTTACATGAACCTAAATGCTGGATGAAAACAGTACTTACATTTTCTCTTGTGTTATTTCTCTCCTCACATTTTCAGTATGCAGATATGAATTCATCTCGAAACATCTTCGTTTTTGGCTTTTCAATGTTCTCTGGTCTGGTCATTCCCAACTGGGTATTAAAGCACCCAGAGGCAATTGCTACAGGTGCATAAATATTTATGTAATATAATATCATATTAAAAGCATAATAATTTTACTTAATGATTTGAACAGAGGGCTAACTAATTCATATTTTGTCATGTTCAGGTGTGGTTGAACTTGACCAGGTCCTGCTGGTTCTTCTGACAACCAGCATGTTTGTAGGAGGTTTCTTTGGCTTCATACTTGACAACACAATTCCAGGTAAATTTTCAGTTCAATTACATTATTAATTTGTTTTTTACTAAAATCATTATGTTTAAATTATTGAAGAAATTAAAATCATTTTATAATTAACAGGGAATCACATTGTTAAACAATAAGCTCTGCAGAAATGTCCAGCAAACAATCAATATAAGTTCAAAATGCTATAAAGAGAAAAGTTTAGCTTAGCTAATGTTTATTTTCCACAGCAAGTCAGTGACTGACTGACTAACTGCTGAGTGTCAGGTGATTGTCACAACAATATAAGGGACAGTCCATAGGGTCACAACAAGAGGACACTAAAGCTATAAAAAATTGTCTCAAGGGTTACTATAGTTCTCAAAGACTGAGCGAATAGGCAAGTGTCATATTTTCATAGTTAAACAGTGTTGTAAATCTGGGCCTTGAGACATAAGTGATTTACACTGCAACAGTTTTCTTCTTTTCAACTTTTGTTTGTTGCCGGGTGTAAAATCCAATTTGGACATGAGACTAAATTTCAACTGAATGCTAAACTTTAATACCACCAGTTTATTTATTTATTTATTTTTTTCCAAGAAAGCAATAATTATGTTGAAAGTGTATGTCAAGAGAAAAAATATCTACATTTAGAGCAAAAATGTTCCTGGGACATGATGCAGCATTCCTGAGCTTTGTGAAAAACAAGCAAACAAGCTAAGTTGGAAAAATAACATGAAGGCACAGTCAGTGATTTCATTCCTTCAGTTGGCCTTAACAGTATGATTTAACACATTTAACATGTGTCCAATAGGATCAAAGCATGAACGAGGCATTCTGGCCTGGAACAAGGCTCACGAGGACGACTCCAGCAACACAGTGGAGAGTGGAGAAGTCTACAGCCTTCCTTTCGGCATCACTTCCTATTTGTCTTCCTCCTCCTGGCTCCGGTACATACCCTTCTGCCCTCCTGGTGTGCCCACCTCACTGGATGGATGCAAAGCAGATACTAATAAGACCTCGGAGTCAAAGAAGCCTTTGGGGCAACCAGAGCCTTCACAGATAATAATTGGAGTTGCTCCATGAGTGGTGTACTCACGATGGCATGCCATTATGGGGATTTTCTAAAAAACCATACCATCAGAGGCAGCTCAGTATGGACCTCCAGTCTTTTGTTTAAGACATTGTACTGTAACAACATGGTGGCAAAGCATTTCACATGAACTTTGAAAAGACATTTGCAAATGACATCTTGCATAAGTTTATATATGCACTTCCTTTGGGAAGATTGTTAGGAGGTTTTATTGTGAGATATCAACAATAAGTTTTTACCAAATATTTTGTAAATTCGTGATATATAAAGTTAAAATAGATATAAGGTGTGACTGATAAGTTTTTGGCCTAGATAGGAGATAAGCTCTACAGCATCTGTTGCATGCACATGCAGTCTAACTCTTTGAGTGAACTGTGGACACCTTTGAGTAAATGTTTTTTTTTGTAGTTTTCCCGATTATGGTGATTTAAAATTGAAAGTTTACACTATTTGAGAAAATCGGTTTTCATGCAGTTATTCCTCTCCACCACGTTTGAATCCAGCATTCCACTTCTTCACCACACTGCAAGTAGGGGCGCCCTTCCCTCATGTTGCCTTAATGTCTTCATGGACCATATCGACCTCTGAACAGAGACAACAGATGACTGCACAGAGGCTGATATTGTCCATTTTTTCAGACAGTGCTGACTTACTATTTTCAATTACCTGAAACAAAGATACCACAAAAGTTATAGACTTCAAGTTTTCTGCATAATCACTTAAGGAGTTGAGCTGCATGTGCAAGTATGAGACCTGTATAACTCATCTTCTTCTAGCTTGAGCCAAGAATGTATCAGTCGCTCTTTGCATATAATCCAGCATTTCATGGATCATACACTGCTTAATACAAACAATGATTTCTTTTGTTTACAGCTTGAACTTTATTGTCTCTTTGATCTAAAACTTATCAGTCTTAGAATGTGATCACAACCAGGTGCTAATGAACAAACACTGAAAAAGACATGAATGTAAGTAAATCTATGGTGTTTACTGCAAAATTCAGCCTATTAATCCAATGTATAGTTAATATATAGTATATACAGTACCTCACTTTAACATTTTTAATTTGCTGTCAGTCAATATTTTAATAATTGTGTCAAAATCAGTCCATGCACTTTACCTATTTGTGACAACAGGTTTTTGTTTTAGGCACCTTATTGCCGGTCAGGATACAAGATGCAATGTTTTGTCAATGCACTAATCAGGATTACACACTGATCTCAACAGATGTTTTTTTAAAAAAGGTTTTTCATATGTACATAGTAAAGTCCAACATGAATTCTTTGTGTAGCAACATCCGTATCTGTCTAATTTGTCCCTGCTAGATCCTGCTTGATAGCTCTGTATAAACTAACAAAGGACTCTTCCCAAACATCTCGTTGATGTTTGCTGGTGGAATTAGCCATCTGCTGGGCTGTGTACACCATGGTCAACAAGATGCGTTCAAAATCGTCCTGTTGCAGATGACCGATGTGATTTGAAAGATCAGAGATGAGCCTAAATATGTCTGTTAGCTTCCTGGGAATGACCTCTTCACAGATGACTTGCAGGTGTCTTGTCTTGCGGAGGGAAGCCAGTTCAGCATCTTGCACTGAAAACTGTCCACTGTCCTCAAAGTGAAAGCCAGCCAGCAGAATCTAGTAGATAAACAGAGGAAAAAATATGATCAGTGTCTACAATTGAGGTTTATTTAATGGTTCACCACTTCACATACTCATTAACAGATAAATTTGTCTCACCTCGTATAATAGATGAACATCAGCAAAGGAGTTATGGAAGGTGGGGCCCACAACATTGGAAACCTCCCTGTTTGTTCTGCTTGCAGCTGGGAATGGGGCTTGTGGGTAAAGAAAGACAGACATGAGGATGGACGAGCTTGCAAAAGCATGGGGAGTTTCCTTAACACACGCTTCCTATCATATTTCATCACGTTTTTGTCTTGTGATTTATTGCTGTGAAATCAAAAGGCTTCTTGAATCTGTTAGGTTGGAAATGGTAGTGACAAGCAAATAACGAATCCTAAACCTTGAGGTACCATAAAATACAGGTCGTCTGGGAGTGCTGGCTTTAGGGCACATGTGAGACCCAGGTTCATTGAGCTCATGCTGCAGTATGCTGTAGTTAATCTATTTGCACACTGTACATTTCAAACACACTATGCATTTCAAACTGCGATGCATGACCTTACAGACGACTTCTATCTACAGGAGATGAGACATGACCCTAAACTTCAAAGGCAGCAGAGCAGTCAAAGGCGGAGGAACACGCAGATTATACATCAGAGTCCAGATGTATTCGACATGCAGTATATACGGGGTTAGCATTTCAGCCTTGTTTGCACAGCATTCCCTTGCCCCATGATTTAAACCAGGTCTGCGAGGCTTTGCTGTGGTGTTTTCAGCTAAATGCTCACAATAACAATGCTAATATGCTGATTATTTGAAAGAATAATTTTCTGAATAGTAAGTACTTTGACCTGCAAGTGGCACTAAAGGAGAGGTGCTCCAACATCAAGCTTGATCGATTACTTAAAGCCTAACCCTTGTATTTTGTATGTTCATTGTATTTTGAAAATTATTTACAACTTGTTTTTTTTATTTAAGTAGGTTTCTCAAATAGTTATTCTAACATTTACTTGAGTAATTTTTCATTAAAATATTTGTACTTTTACTTAAGTATTTTAGTCACTGTTTCCAGCATCTTCAGCATTCGTAACTGATGGATTTTATTAATGCGCATAAGGTCTGGAGCTCAGACAGTTCATATTTCATATAGTATAAAGGATAAACTCCAGGTAACAATTATGGATAACAGAAAATGAGAACAGATGGAAAGAAAAAAAGAAGTAAAGATGAAATCTTGCAGACATGAATGCAGACAGAAAGCTGCTCTGCCAAGTAGAATAGAGACATTATTGGATATCGTGACATAACTGCAATTTATTGTTTGGTGTTAGCGTTTTCATCTGCAGCAGCACAATCAAAACCATTGAACATGACAGAAATATTTGAAAACAGCTCAGAAATCTATCAAATATGAAAGGCCTTGTCAAATAACTCAACTGCTAACTCTTTCGCTCCATGCCATCTCTTTGTTAATGTCAGGCTTAACAAATGCAACAAGATTATAGTGTTTTAATAGACCTCTGCAGAATCAAACAATCCACACATTAAGTGATAATGCTTACATAATGATCCCCATTAATCTAAGTCCATTAAGGACAAAAAGGGTCTGCACTATTTATATGCTTTTTTTCAGTCATTCCTCTAAATTGCCATAGTTAAATAAATACAAATTCTCATGAAAACTACTAATAAAATATTTATTTTAGCAATATAACTAATTTAACATTTATATTAAGTGTTCAGAGAATCTAGTTGTGTAAGTCTATTTTACATTATGCGGTGCAGCACACTGAAATGTGCTTGTATGTGAGAGCTACTTGAACATGGACAAAAATCATCAATAACTTGAACACATAGCTCATGTGTTTACCAGCTGAATTCTGCATCAAAGGAATGACAGAGGCCAAATATGTGCTGATGACTCCAGCTCTTTATGATAAAGTGCTTTTTCCTGCTGCTTGGATTTCATTCTTGAATTCTGACTCGAACTTCCTGTCAGTGTCCGGAGCCAAAATGTTTGAATTTTTGTACTGCAGTCATCAGTTCATTTCAATTCCTGTTCATGTCTTCGGTGTTTTATCAGCAAAAGACAGAATCAAGGCCACTTATAAAATCACAAAAGACGTTACCCCGATTGGACAAAATAATTTCTCTGAACTGAACTTTGGTGAATATTTCACAATCAATAACAATGACATTTGAAACTAGTGGCTAAATGAGAATAAAAGTGAAAAGATTACAATGAGCTGTACCATGACAAGACACAGTGACAGTGTATAAAAAAACTCAATTTTTTTCTATTTTGATTGTGATAGTGTTTGGTATTGTATTTTACTCAGTTAAATGTAGTCTTGGTATTGCTTTGACAGAGAGAATGGGCTCTTAGAACAGTTTCCATGCATGAAGGAAGACTAAAGTAAGATGTGTCAGATAGACATGGACTCATGTCTAGTACACATGATAAAGACCTCCCTGTTACAAAACCATTCTTGCAAAATATATTGCTAATTGTTTTTTTTTAAAAAACTAAAATGAAATTATTATTTGACTCATTTTCATGTTGTCAAAATTCTCCTTTTGCCCTGACTCAAATGCAAAAGAATCCCAAAACAGTGATCTTTACTGGTAATACTCGACTGCAACTCCCACTTTTCTTAACATTTAGTAACATTAATACTCCTGTTCAATATTATTTTTTGCTCTGTGAAGAAACTTACCAATAAAGTTTAAAAAAATCTTGTATTAAAACCTTTTATCACAGCTACACAAGAAATTGAATGTTCATGCTACCGAACTTAAATATTGAGCTTCAGTTCCTCTCTTACCTTTAGCCCGATGTTGAGTTCCACCTGTTTTGATGCAGCAGTAGAAAAGACCGACAATGACCATCCTACAGGGCAGCATGGTGGCCTGATCACTCTGTTAGTTGCATGTAACTCCACCTGTTAACACACAGGGTGCTCTGCTGTTGCATTTCCCCCCCTCTCTTTCTTGTGCATCTGCAGTCTCACATGACATCGGACTGTGCACGTTCTTCATCACTTATGTTCTCTTACTCCATCTGTCCTGTGGACTGTGTTCTCTCTACCCCTCCCTTCCACATCTAAACTCTCCCCCTCTCTCTTTCTCTCTCTCTCTCTCTCTGTGCTTGTCATAAGCTGACTTCCTTTAGAGCTTTCAGCTGGTTGTCTTCGGGTTAACTTTCTCCTCCTGATGTGTTGATTTGTTAATGTCATCTCATGTCCTTGTTGTGTCATCTATCATCCTTCCAACTTTAGCAGCAGCAGCATTTTTCTTTCTGGTTTTTATTTCTTGTTGTCAGTGTTTATCATCTGAATACTTCACACAGGATTAACTTTTTTTGCCCTTATCTTTAAGTCATATTAAAAACCACCATTGTGTTAATGCAACTCAACAATGCAGCATGTGCACAGTCATCATTGGTCATTGACGGTAATCTGCAACCATCATGTTCAGCTTTGGAAGTAGTTATTTTAAACATTCTGTCTGTCCAACACAAATGCTGTTGCTTTTTTTTCTTTTAAAGGTGCTTTATGTAACATTTAGCACAAGTTACAGAACACTTCCTGTAATAATTGGTAAATTAGTAGTGTGTATTTTATAAACAGGGCTGATGTGTGTGCCAGGAGGTTCAAGAGTGTAAGGCAGTGTAATGAAGTCTGACTGAAAGGCATGAAACCCTTCCCATACCGTGTTTGAACTTGGGCTGCTTGGGTGAATAACCATGGATCCTAGCACCTAAATCATGCCAGACCTGTACATTATTTGTATATATACATTATGGCTGATTAGACAAACCATGTTCAAAGAAAATCTTGAGAGTTAAAGTGGGGGATTTTACTGTTATTAGGGCTAAACACGGAGCACCTTTAAAAAGAATCTTGTTTATCTTGGCTTCTTTTTGGGTTTGCAGAACTAATTGAAGTGAGACCATGTTTATTGTCCTTTTGGAGCTGTGTTTGTTTACCTGTGAAGTCAAGCTTTGCTCTGTTTGCCCCAACAACATGATCCCTCAGTGGGCTGGAGCGTTTGTGATTGTGCTGGGATGACCACCGGCAAATACGCTTGGTTTGTGGTCCTCAGGAGGACAAATGTTAAAAGTTCACACCCCATGAATGTAAAACTCCGCTAAGTGATTATATTTAATCATACGATGAACGCACCCCAAGTTCTGGAAAGAAAACATATGCAGAAACCACAAAGAAAGACTTTGTTCACTGCTTGGCACAGTTCACCCTCTCCACAAGCCTCGGGAACAGTTACGAGAAGTGCAACCTTATAAAATAACTTATTTGTTCAAACACTATTTTAACATTCAGTTATTTCACTTTGGCGCACACACTGACACCAACACGTGAGCGCAGCACACATATTTTGGCCGTTTTGGTGCTCAAATATGTTTCAATGAAAGTCAGAACCGGACGGGGCTGTGTCTCAAACTAAGATGTGGCAGTCGTGCTGCTGCAGAGGAATGCAAACCCAGTCTGTGCTGGAACTGGCAAGAGAACTGTGGCCTCTGCAAAACCTCCAAGAACTACAGCTCAGGAACTTAAACAAACATATTATTCTTTCAATGGGCAAATTAAATGAAAATGTTGTTCTAGGCTATACCCCAAATAATTTCCTTTTTATATTGATGTGCTTACTGAGTGACCCAGAGGCTGATAGAGCCCCTGTGTTTGGACTGGGTTTGTATTTTTGAACATATTAATATTGATCGCCTGGTCAGGGATAATAAGTCAATAATTATGATAACCAAAACTTGATGTGAATAATGTTGCACTTGAACTTCTTCCTTAACAAAGAGCAAGTTGGCAGTGCTGAGGAGAATAAAGATTTAAGACAGAAGGACAGGACATGCCTGTGGAATGACAGCAGTTACACAACAGAAAAGTGTCCACGTAGTTCTGACTGCAAATCCTGCAGAATGTTACCCACAATCTCACTTTAAAAGTCAGTGCAG
Organism: Acanthurus lineatus; assembly: GCA_029814665.1. NCBI lineage: Eukaryota > Metazoa > Chordata > Actinopteri > Acanthuriformes > Acanthuridae > Acanthurus > Acanthurus lineatus. The sequence continues at coordinate 3,238,261 of JAPZDV010000023.1, read as the reverse complement.
GGTTAGTTTCATAGTGTTAAATGTGAAGGGAGTTCTGAACGATGGTTGAGTTAATCTAACTATTTCCTAGAGTTTTGAAAGTAAGTAATATTTTGAGATATTTGCACTTATTGTCACTTTGCCACTTTCTGTTTCCTGTCCATCACACTACAGAGGGAAATGTGTATGTTTTTTTTACTGCTGTGGCTGCCTTTATATTACAGTTTTTTATTAAAGTTGTGATCAGTTTATAAAACATGATACATAGCTGAAGATTGAACGACTCAATATTATGCCAAAAAGTTAAAAATAGCTCCACCGTGACCAGCTGCAACATTAAGATGCTGTTTTTATCGATAAAATAATTCTGTTTTATGAACTATAATAATGTAACACAGACATTTTTTGCATAACCAATATGCTTACAACTTGTATTAACACTACTTTTACTACTTTATGTACAATTTGTTGAAAATAATTTCCTGTTGTATTTTTAACATTTCAGTGAAGGACTTTGACTTGTAATGGAGTACTTTTATAAAGTGGTCTTGCTCCTGTTTCTTTACTAAATCTAAGTACATACTTCTCCCTGTGGGAGTGAATGAGTGGGTGAGTGAAGTGATTTTGGACATGGCGCCTTCCTTTTTAATGGTGGACACTTTAACCTGTCACACACATGTGTAACTAATAATCTTAATTATGGCTGCATTTCATTCTGAACCATTGTTAGGGACAGAGTCTGTGCATGCTGGCTCATTTACATGGCATAGTGCAATTAAATGGAACAGAGACACCATTAATGTTATTAGTAACACCAGCGCATAACACTGTGGTCTGTTTGTTTTTTGAATGATAGCCAAGCATGCACCGTAAACACCATATGACTTGTAAAAACTTGCTGTGGGGGACATGTAAACATAGTTGCTTGTCATAAAATAACACACTATTTTTTTCTTGGAGCAGGTTCAGGAATACATGGGAGAGAGTTGCAAAAATACAAATATTAAATAATTGTAGAGAATATTTATACCTGGATCTTGGTTGAGTGGAAGGTATGATGTGATGTTTTGTGTTATTTTTGTATGTGACAAGAACATTTTGTTCAGACACTTTGTAGAGAAACATAATTGTAAAGTGAGTTTCCCTCTAGTTTCTAGATAATGGGGCATTTTCAACAATTTTACACACATTCATCCTTTGCTGTGTGTGAAGCTGGAGACGTTTTGTCAAGTGTAAGAAAATGACTCTGATGATGTTATCAAAGATCTGGGGAATTCCCATCTGTTGACTGAAACTCTGTGTTACAAACCAGTTTTATCAGGTGGGGTGTTCCTAACAAAATACTGTTGCATTATGGGTCAAACAGGGTCAAGTCTCCCTCTAAGGGTGGCTTCAAGTACTACAGTAAATAAACAGAGCCAGCAAGTAAATGACTGACACTGTTGGAGACCAAAAATTTATGAAAATCCTAATGTCAATACAGGACTTCAGATGAATAATACAGCAAGTATAGTGAAAGAATGTGGTTTAATTTAACTGTAATAACTATGTCTCTCCACTAGATAGCACTATTTGTCTGCATTAACTCTCAACTGTTGCTTGCCCCTCAGGAAACCCCAAATCAGAGTTTTTGGTTGAGTTCCTTCTGCTTTATTAACATTAATATGATAGAAACAGGAGAATGTGTTGCTGATGCAAACATGGATCACAATTTTCCACTCAACTCAGGAAGTGAGTGACACATGATCTTGGCAAACTATTATATGCATAACTTCCATATTAACACATCAGCATTTTCTGTGCCAGTGTTTCAAGATACGTCTGCCTTCAAACACCCTGGTACTACAGGCATCCTTGCCTTTTTTTAACAGACCATCTGTCAGCACTTTGCAGTTGTATTGTGCTGTTGCTGACTTCAGGCCAAACCAAGTTTATGATCCATTCAGCTGCCCTCCTGTTTTTAAAATGATACTAACTTCTCATAATTTCTGACTTCTGGGACACACTCCCTGACAAGATTTGCTGGCTCAGTAACGCATCACCTAGTCAGGCAGTCAAACCCATCGTCCATCTGTTCCTCATAGACACAGAGCACAAGCGTATAGCAATGACTGTAATTAGCTACATGGTGAAGTCTAAAATCCCCTTAGACTGCAGTTAGAACGTGACTTTCTCGGACAGTCTGCATCCAAATCGCAACCAAAAATAGCAATGTGGGAACAGCACTGACTTTGGATTCTGGACTGAGCGGTTACCGTACTTTGACAAATGACCTGAGTTTCTGCATTTCGGTCTTCTACAAATGCCCAGGTCTATCAGGACATCAGAACAGAAACTGCATTGTTTTGCACTGAGTGCTCTGAAGGTATTCTTGCTCTCTTCTGTGGCACAGAGGCAACCTGAAAAGAGATGAAAAAGTAGGTATAACAGCTTTTGAGTTAAAAAAATACAATTTTTTCTGTGGGGAATCTATACAGTATAGTAACTTATACTCATAGAAGATTTTATGTGATGCACAACTAGGACTGATCATGTTTTTTAATGCATAACTTGATATTTTTAGACATGATTTTCTGTATGTATAACATAAATCAATGTTTATGATATTTATGATGTTTATATTATACGTGATATATAAGCCCTCTTTTGCACTCTATGTGTAATACTTACTTCTAACAACATTCCTGCATTGTCCCCCTAAAAATGTACATATGCATAGCCAGCCAATAAGGATGTTGCTACCCAAATGGGTCCCATTTCTTTTATAAAAAAAAAAGCATCACTGCTGCCTTTCATCCAGTTACCCCTCTCAGCAAGTGATGTAGGAACAGAAGGGTCCATGAGCGGTTTACATACCATAATTTTTGTTTAGGTTTTTTGATTTTTACCTCTTTATATACTGTAAATATACAGCACACATAGTAAAAAAATACTTGAACTTAATAACCTCAATTTTAAGTTATTGTTCCCAGTCACCAACTTCCATACTTCCAAAAACTTACAGAAAATGACTGCAAGCAAAACCTTTAATACAAAGTTTTGTGTTATTGCTCGTCAATTTATCAAAGTAGTTTTTCAAAGATATCAACCTTGAACGCTCAGCCTGCAGAGAGACACACAGTCAGCCTCATATTCTAGACCCATCTGGTCTGAACCTCTCTCTTATCTCAGAGAACGACAGATGAGCTGTCTGCAGTGGCAGGGTCCTGAACAAGTCCCTCATCCCTCACATTCAGTTCTCAGAGTCTTTGAGTTTTTTTTCTGTGTGCTTTAATGAATATATTCTGTGTGTCTGCAAGTACTTTGCCAGATCCACAGTGGACATTTATGCAAATCCAAGGTCTTTTGCTCCTTTAGTCACATATCCCTCTTCCCCCATATCTTCTTTAGTTCTTTGGGCTTTTGACGCCTTCTCCCATCTGTCTCGACCTTCACATAGGCCACCTACCATCCGCTGTCTCTTTTATCAAACACAAAACATCATTATTATTTCAGCACTGAACAGGGGATACTTCAGTTTCAACCAGCTCACTTTAATTCCTACAAAGCAAGCTTAGTTCCATGTCTTTCTCCTAGTTAAGCCGTAGTAATGGCTCAATAATGTGGGCAAGTGACCATAGGGCTCTGCTTCAGGCTGCATAGACTCTCACAGTTCAAGGCCATTAGCTCTGTAATGAATGAGGGTCCTGCTGAGAGCTGGGAAGTGGGTCTGTGTCTCACAATGCAGGCCCAAATTATTCATTCAACCACTCTTTTAATCTTTTAGTATCCATAAAACAAAATATCACAAACAAAGAAAACAGGAAATTGTGAGTTATAGTCATATTGATGTGTAAACATAGAAATAGTTTTCAAGATGCAAACACTTTTATGTTTTCATTTTGTTTGTGCAGACAAACACAACCACACACTCACAGACCAAGAGCCATTAAACTGTCAATATAAACTCATTAAAGGATATGAGGCCAATGTTTATGTTGCTTTTAGTTTATATAAGGGGTGTGGCAATATCTTAATAAATCAAAGTTTTATTGAAGTTACATTAGGGCAAGTGCATTTTATATGAGGTTTTTCCACAGGCTGATGGATATTCTATTAGCTCCCTCCAGCACTGATTGTGTCCTTCATTCTCTTTCCCCTCTAATTTGATATTTGATATGAATTCTACTTTCCTATCTTTTTCCAGGTTCCTCTTCCCTTTTAGCGATGCGAGTGTGCATTGGTTATGCAACGTCTGTGTCAGTCAGTCCACCACTTTTGGCCAGATTGAAACATCTCAAAAAAAAAATTTCTTACAGCAATTTCTAGTGAAGAGGATTTGTGCAACTGACTTTCGTGACTTTTTCTTCACTGTTGTTTATTTTTTATTTTTGATTTGTAAATAATGCCTCAACAACTAGGCTATTAAAGAGATTAAAGAGATTAAGTGTGTATTAGGCACGACTCTCAAATTGTAACTCAGGTGACGTCTCATCTTTTCATCTAGCATCACCAGCAGGTCCAAGTCTCAGTGTTTCCAGGATTTAAATTCATGATCAAACAACCACAAAACTAATGAAATTCTTATTCCTAAACCTCAGCTGTACTTTGTGTTTCAATACTGCCAGCTAACAAATGATAGCAGCCTCACATGCTAAGATGCTAAGCTAAGATGGTAAACATGGTAAACATGATGGTGTATTAACATTTTAAACTTGGCATGCAGACACCAACAGTTAGCTAACAAAGTTGCTAACGTGGCTGTCTTGCATTTTCTTTTTTCTTTAGCTGTGTCTAATGCACTATTTTGTTTCTGTGTGGCAGGTACAGTCTCACCTTTGGCCACCCACAGAAAAAGCTCTGATGGGTTTCTTCCTCAGCACCTCATCACAAATAACAAGGCAGCTCACCCAGACATTTTTGTGTGAACACACAATAACAGTAAAAGCATATCCAAAGAACAAATGATTTAAAGCTGGTATAATTGGGAAATAAATGTGAAATGATTATTTCCACAGCTGTGCACATGCAGCTTTCTCTTTGGGCTGCAGTAAATTTATGTACAGCATCAGGAAAGCTGAGCTGAAAAGGGAGACAGAGGGACTAAGAGTGTGCTGCTTCAGTGAACAGGACAGGTTGAGCTGCGACTGCAGGGGAGATGAGTTGAAGGTTAGTTGTAGGTGATTGATGGTGTTGCCTGCAGTGCTGTCATTGAGTAATTGACCTGGAGTAATCTGAGTTGTTAGTATTGAATCAAGATTCTGTAATGAAATCATAGACCCAGACGGTGCTAAACACAGGGATTCAGCTCTAAAGCAGAGAGAGTAATGAGGTTACCACCGCACTCATGTTTCAGGACCATGTGTGCAGGTATCACTGATTGTCTCTGTGGAAAAGACAGGGAGGAATATTCTGTCATACATTTCTTTTCTCTCAAAATTTATTACAAAATTATTCAATGATTTAAAGTCTGTGAAGGATGTAGACAGTTTTATGACCTACAATGATATGATATTGGGATCTGTATCTTTGTCCTCCAGGAGTTTCCACCTCTCTTTTTCTCTCCTCTCATTGTGTGCATAATGTTCTCATCTCTCTCCCTCTGTATGGACCTGTTCTTATCTCCTATCAGTGTGAATGATGTGCTTGAGCTTTGCCTCTTGTGAGTTTGTGTAGTCTGTCCTCCTTCCAGGTCTCTACTGTGGGAGGAGGTCAGGTGACTTGAAACTATTTGGCAACACCTGAAGTTTCCTTTTGCTCTTCTGGATTCAATTAACAGATATGTTTATACTACTTATACTACTATACTTCTTATCCAAATCAAGGAACTAAAGTATTAGTATTAGTATAGGTTTCATATGTTGTACAGAATGTAAAGCCACCTGAGGCAAATGAAGGATTGTTGATACATGGCTATATAAATAAAACTGACTTGTTTGTCTCAAATATTTGTAGTTTATGAGGGGGCTTTAAGAGAAATAGAAATTAATTTTGATAAATGTAGAGGCTTCTCTCTTAATAGCATTATGGCAGAGATGTTATAATTTATCAAACATACTTCATAGAAAGACTAAATTTACAAGCAAAGACTTACATATCACTAAAAAAGTACATATTTGTCTCCAAACTGCAATGTTTTGTACATTTTTTTATCACTACTGATTCCCCCAGTTCTCAGACAACAAAATCTACAAAGCTTTACAAAAAGCTTTTAATGATAGATGACTAATAAAGACTATGTTAAGCTTGGATGATACCCTGGCCTCATGGCAGGACACGTTGTTTTACTGGAATAAGGTTTTGTGCAGCCTCGAATAATTCTGAAGTCACATGCAACACAGTTTCACTCAAAACAACTTCTCTGTCTATGGGAAGGTTGGGTGGGTGGCTCACTGCGTCTGTGGTCTGACCGTTAAGTGTGTCACGCACTAAAAGGAAAGTTTGGTTCAGTTTATGAGCAGGTATTTAGTTCTTTATTGTCCTTACTGAAAATGATCATTTTGACTAACCCGCTAAGTTTCATGGCCTCAGGGAGCAAATCCCAGCAAACACACGCCTTCACTTTTACCCTTTTTCTCACTCAACTACTCTTGAAAAATGGTTCAGTGTGCATGTTTTCTACACGCAAAAAAAAGTACAAATAAAAAAGAAAGAAAACAGTGAAATAGACAAATTACGAAGAACATTCTGATTTAGCAGGGCAGCAACACAGCCAAGTCTCTTCATGGGTGCGAGCACCGAACGGTCAACAATGTGACTAACGGTTTGTCAAAGGTAGAAACAAGGATATGAGCAACACACTGACTGTAAGACCTGGATCTCTGACCTCTGGTTACAACATCCCTGCTATCCTAGAGAGCTGGCAGGAAACAGATCAATGCTGACTCAACGGGAAAAACAACCACAGAAATGTTTAATCCACAAAGGCAATATAAATATTTTTTATCAGGCCTCAAACTGAAAGGAAATCTTGAGACTTGAACTGCAGCTTTCATTGAAGTTCAGCTTTATTCAGATTTGGGAGATAAAATACAGGTTGGTTTTAGATACAGACGAGCTGCAGTCAGCTAACAAGTGATTTCTAATCATCTACATGGCATGTGTGTGTGTAAATTGGTGGAGTTGAGGAAACAAATTTGTGCTCTCATTCTTCAAACACTGATGAAAGACTAATGAACCAAAACCTCACTGAAAAAAACAAAACAATGACTTTATTTTGAAGTGGCCTCATCTGCTTCAGAGTCTCATTAATTGGCTCACTCTGACAGGTTGTTAGCTACAATTTTACATGGTTGCAATTTAAAGTAGGTGGGATGCTTGGATGATGATATAAAAATATAATGTGATTTAAAACGAAGGCATGATTGTCCAGACTTTTGTAATCACGAAGATTGTACATAATTAGAGTACACTGGAAATGTGGATCCAAATATACAAATGAAGTCAGTTATTCTGTATTTTTTTGCTTGTGGCAAATTGACAGTGCAATTACTTTTATTTCGTGATTTTATCTACTTTTGTAATTTAAAAGATGAGAGTAGCTCTTTACTACGGTATCATTAAATGATTCCTGTGTGTTGGACTGGCTCTACATGTAGTTGTTTGGGTTGCTTAATGATGATTCTGGGAAACCGTCATATTTCCTCTCTGACTGTATCTCCATGGACATTAACAGGGGCTAACTTTTTTGTGTTCGTAAAAGGTGATATGTGAGAGCAGCTATTTGATCTCATTTAATCTCAGGAGAAGATGATGTGTGTTTGTGTGTGTGTGTGTGTGTGTGTGGGTGTGCATGTGTGGGTGTGTGTTTGTGTGTGAATGTGTCATTGAGATCAAACCCATGCTTTCGTTACCTCATGTTTTCCCTCTTTATTAAGCTTTAGGGTAAAGAAAGCACAGCACTGAGTCACATGTGTTTTCTCCTGTCTACTATAAGTGTACATCTGAACATGTGTAAAACATAGTAGTTTTTATGATAGAGCTAATACACATAATTTCCATGTTTTAACGGCAGTATCATTGTGTATCTCCTGTTTCAAGTTAATCCATCAACCTGCTAAATTACTGTAGAATTTGTCTCTGAGGACGTCTGGAGGAAAGAGTTTGCAAGTTTCGCTGTCTATTTGGACACATGCACCCATAAAGTTCAGACCTCACACTGCTTAAATCAAACTTTGCCACAGCCTCACTTTCCACCAAGTGCATGCTGGGAGAGAATCCAGGGCCCTGTGAACATGAAATAGAGAAAGTAGGCAAGAAAAAGAATAAATAAAGGAATTAAATTCTGCCGCATTTGTAAACACTGGATTTACTTTTGTCTTGTTTTGACAAAGCTGAAGAAAAATCAATTGAGAACTTGAAACCTGTGTAAATGTTCCTGACAGTTATTTTCTCTGTAGCCAATTTTAACTCACAACTACACTTTTGAGTGCAGGCATTTATGTTTTAAGTTCTTTATGAAAATGTCTTCATCCAGAAGAAAAAGAAACTAGACTGGTGCTTTAAATGCTGACGTCATGCATTTATGGTAACATGTTCACAATAAAAAAAGCCAACATGTTAATGTCAAGCAGGTATGATGTTTATTATGTTAGCATGCTAACATTTTACTAGCGCTTATTAGCTTGGGACAAAACATATATGTTTTGTAGACAAATGAATACATTTCATAGTAAAATGATTTCATAAATCAGGTGATTCAACCCACCTAAACCTTCTGATACTGAAGACTTTGAAACTCAAACCTAACCTGAAATAGTCACTGGGAATTTTCTTATCATAAAGACAAAACAAACTGTGCAACAACATGGATTAGGTAGCTGAACTCTGATCATGATGCAAAGTATTGGACAAATTACAAATCCAACCTGAGTGCTTGATAAAAAGACAGCGATTACCCGAAACAGCAGGTTTCATCCTCTGGGCACCATAAATATCATCCTATGTACATACATATAAGTACTGAGTTTAGAGTCAAAATGCACTGGAGATTAAAGTTCAAGACTGCATGAAAAAAGAAAATGAAAAGTTTAAAAAATTACCCAGCCCTCACTACTGTAATTATTTTGGTGTGTGATCATCATGAGAAAATTTGTGTTGAAAAGTCCCTTTCTAAATAATTTCCACTGTGATTTTGACTCTGGTTTTTGTTGGCTTTACTTAGAGCTAAATGTTGATCATAAGATGTGAGTATCCATTACAATTTAAGGTCATTATATCATTATAACAATTGCCATGTGTTTAATAAAAATGCGGTCTCACCCTTTTTCCTTGACCCTTTCTACTGAGTTAGGGAACTCAGCTGCTGCAAAAAGAAGCTGCTTGTTGTTACAGTAAAGAAGAAAAAATTACACATGATGTATCTGTGTCATTCAGTCCAAACCTATTGAATTGATTAGTGTAACTGTGAAATACAGAGACATTTAGATTAATAGTACCTTGTAATAAATGTATGACTCTGTACTCCTAAGACAGTGTTAATTGTCCTCTCTCTGTCTCATGCATATATGCTGACCTTCATTTCTGATTGCATGAGGCAAAAACATGATCAACACTGCAGGTATCAGACACTTCATTACATCAGCCATGTTGTCTCTGTTGTGAAACTCTGCTGAGATGCTGTCCTGCTGCGTCGAACTCTCCGTACCAGTCCTCCCTAAACATGATGACTCTTACCCAGAGCACATTAGTCTTAATTAAACTGAAGTGTTTTTTTCCTCTCTCGACTGCATCCTCCCCCTCCTCCCCCCCTCTTTCCCCTCTTTTTCTCCTTCACTCCTCCAACCCTCCCTTTTCTGTCGCTTCCTCATTTTTCCCCTCCATCCTTCCAGCAAGCTACATCACATTTAATGACTTGGTTGTCTGGTCTCAAGGGAGGTGCAACCAGTTTACATTCATTTATTCACAACTGTAGGCAATAACAAACAGACTTTCAGTTCACACACCAATGAGATGTTTCCAAGGCATTTGTAATGACTCTCTGTTTTAAATCTCTGGCTTCTTTTTCCACTGTGTGTAAAGCCTGGTACAGGTCTCTGGGCTCCTGGGTTAGCACCACAAGAGAGGATGGCAAGCATTATGTGCAGCGATTTAATTTTATTCACAAACATATTTAATTTTACGCTGGTTTGACATAACTGTCTCATATGGCCTACATGCATGAAAATCCTAATGCATTTAAACTGCACTTTTAAGAGCAGTGGTTCTTTTCTAGCATGCATCTACAAGAGGACATAAAACTTACAAATTAGTGATCAAAATGACACATTTTGTGTGGCTCCAAACCCTTTTATATTTGTTCCCTTGCCACAGACATGCATCTTTACTATCAGGAATGTGGAAACTCTGGTTTATTTTCGAGACAATCCTACATAGACCCACCTACTCATTCTACATGTAACAACAGTGATGTTCTTTGAACATGACTGGGAAACATCCCTTGTTGTTGTCTTCTGAGTCAATAATCCATGCAACTTGCACTTTCGATTTCATTTCCTTTCTAAATTAACCTGAATCTTCGCAGCCTTATCAGCAATGTCTTGTTGGTTTATTTTCCCTAAATGAATCACAATCTTTTAACTCCATAATCAGCCAAGATGGGAGAGTAACTTCTAGTTACAGATATCACATTTTGAATTTTTGGCAAATTCTTGTGCTGTTTCTCAAAACAGATAAATAAATAGAATATAAACACTGGTTTGTAACAATAAAGTATGAAGAAATGTTCGGAGATTATTCTATCCTTCTCATTTCTATGGTAAACAAAAAATCTCATTACCTGTGGCTGGTTTGAAAACAGAAAAATACCTCGGTTCCAGTTTGGCTCCGTGTCCGCCGCCTTCCTTCCTGTCCGTGACCTCAGAGGTCAAGGCAGAATAATGAATACACTCTCTAGTTTCTCTGTCTCCTCTGTGCTGTCCTGTCAGTTTACCTCTTGCAAAATATCAGCGTGTCAGAGTTTTTCCGCCAATGCCGCTTCAATGTGACCCCTTGACTGTGAGATATTCCACTTGTGTATATTCACGGACAAGCGGCTAACTAGTATGACAGTGACTTATGGCGAAGGGAAAACAGGACTGAGTTCAGAAATATTACAGATTCTAATCAACATAACCTGCAGCGTTTAGAAGAAGCTCGGTTCCAAAACAGTCTTAAATCAATGTCTAACAGGCTAATGTACAGCACACTGCATCAGAATATGTTTGCTGCCTTGTGGCTGATGCCATCTCTCCCCCAGACAATATCACCCTATTTATTACACACCCTGTAAGGTTTTATTAATCACACTTAAGTTTTATATAGTTTTTCAGCTGAAAGGGAGACGACAATACATTTGGGTAATGGAATTTGGTAAATCTAATGAATTGTGCCCAGAGAGAAAAGCCCTTTTTATAATGTCTCAAAGTGGACTGCAAAAGGGACTGAGTCAATAAAGTCTTTATTTGTCTATACACGGGCTGTCAGCAGGTTCTCTCTGTTGTTTCTCTGTGAGTCACTTTTGATTTAACTGATAATCCATTTTACAGAGCAGCAAATGCAGAGCAGTGAAGCTCAGCTTCTAGCTTGAAAGAAAACCATTTGGAGAGGAAATGCACGCTGTGACTCCATTTTAAAAGTTAGTGCAGGCAGTTTAAGGGAAAGATTAGATTTGGCAGCACCAATTTTCAGCTGCTACTGTAAGTATCCTCTTAGATATCAGCCCTTCTATTTACTGCTTACCTTCTTTACACCCTATCACTTTATATTAAGTTGCTGCTAATGCAAATGAAAAATCCTACTGCTGCTTTACGTCAAAACACACTTTTATTGTGGAGGTGAATTTTTTCATTATTAAAAAACATGTGTCTCCAAAACAAGACACTAGCCTTTTTTAGCTTTTTTTGACAGAGAATCAGTTTTAAATGCTGCAGGGAGTTTGTTTTACACATACAACAGTCTTCTGTTGTATATCTGGCAAAGTAGCCTCTCAGTGAGTTTTTTTGCGGTGTGCTGTTCTTGCTGTTATCATCTCCACAGCAGGTGGCAACCAAAACTGACATTTTAAAGATTACAACTTTTATTTTACAAATAGCAAATATCTCAGTTGAGCTTGAGTGGTCTTACACTGCAGGCCAATGTAATCAGTCACTGCTCATTTAAAAAGAGATGAAACAGAGGGAGGAAACCCCGTTGGTTTCCATAGCGATGCATGTGCAGGTCTGGAATGTGTCTCTGTGTTCATGAAGCTCTTTTCTGTGCTGCGGTTCCCCTGGTAGAGAATCCTCTCAGTCTCTCAGCAGTCCTGCACGCTTGCTTTTCCCTTTAGAACAATTTTATTCTCTATCCATTTTTTTTTTTTTGGCAATGTATAAAAGTGCTGGCTGCAGCTTCTCAACTCATCACAGGCGGTAACAAATGTTGTTGTGTGGCGGAGGAGGGCAGTGGCCTGCTGGTGAATATATTGCTGCAGTGTGGACTGTAAATTAAACATCAGATAAAACCCAAGCGGCAACCTCCAGGGTTGAAAACTGAAGCCAACATCAAGTTCCAAAAGCTGCAGTTCTTTGAATGACCACTTGAGGCTGTCTTCAAAAGCAATCAAACCCCACGGTCAATGTTAAAATGTTCAACTTCACAGTAGAAATAAGCATGTTTACAGTCTGGTACGAAGATTGTTTTGGTGCCTTAAGTTAGTTCACCTGTTCATGAAAACTGTAAGGGAGGTGAATTTTAATATAACTCACTTATTTAAATTATATTAAACTTGATTGTTACTCCATTTGAGGTAACAGCAGTTGCAGCTGTCTGCTAGGCTCAACAAAGTCAATGGTAGTAATTTTAATTCTCTGCCATTCTCAAGTTTCAAAACACTACTGTACAAACCAAAGGGTGATGTCATGGCGGCTCTGTCCACTATTTAATATACTGTCAGTGGTTTAACTTTTATCTTCCTTCAAGGCTGTGGGAATGTGGAAATGGAGTTGCAGAGGCCCATGTGAGTCTCTGTGAATAGCAAGGCAGCTGAAGTCAAGGAGGTGCAACTCATGCTGGGATGTGAAGAGGAATAAGCTGCTGATGAAGAATTGGGGATTTTTCTAGAGGAGTTTTTAGAAAAGGGAGGGTGAGCAAATGGATAAATAACTTGTTTGTATTTTTTCAAATACAGAGGAAAAGAGTTTTTTCTTGAACCTCTTCTGGTGGAAGAGTCATGGAGAGCTTAATCAAAAGCAGATCCCAAAACAGGAGCTAGGATTTTTTTTTTCCTCTTAAAATGATCAACTGCCACTTTCAGTTTTTTTGTCTGCACTTTGTCTCTCATCTCTCACCTCAGCTGGATCAAGCTGAAAGTCTGGCACCAGGCATCCTGATAATAGGAGAAAATGAGAGAAACGGAAGCCGTGAAAGGAAATATCCCTTCAAATGTGCCCCCTTCTCTTTTTCCCTCCCTCCTCTCTGTCCCCACTCCAACCTCTCAACCTCTATTCCCAGGCTGCACACCAAGCTGGGCCCTCCATGGAGAGCAGGAAGCTGGACTGGGAACTGGGAGCCTGTCTCCAAGCCAAGGCAAGTGGGTATGAGATGTCTGCCTAGGAGAAGGTGGCCACTTTCCCAACTATGAGCCAGAGTCAAACTGACAGCCATGTTCAAGAGACCCAGGGGAAATTACAGAGTCTGAAAAACCTTCGTGCACAGGGGCACAATGTGAAAACCAGCACCCAGTGGATGAGCATAATAACACACACTGTGCTCCTCGGCCCCTTCATATGGGGAATAATTAAGCAAATCTCTATCAGGCACACACAGAGCCTGGGAAAGATTTGGGCTTATGTGTCTTTTGGGGGGACTTGGCTGTGATGCAATCCAGAAAACTTTGAGCATCCAAGTTTTGTCACCGAGCAAAAAAACCCCACCAAACTTTCTCCCCGTGATAACAGACGAACACTGTCTTTGCCTCCCACATGTTTTATTGATTATTATGAAATATGTTGTTCATTAAACAATTATGAATATACTTTATATTTTGGTGTTGTTACGAGCTGTTAGATACTTCTACAAAATCTCTCTATGCACCAGGGAGCTGTTTTCCTGATATAATTCACTGCTTTGCCACTGCATGTGCAATGATACTGTAGTGCAGATTTCAAAATTGTTTTTGTGGCATTTTCTTTTGTCAGATCCCATGAAAAAAAAATGTACATTGTGCTTATGGGAAGGAACCTATTTTAGTATGAAAATCCAGTAATCCACAGCCAGTTTGAGCTGAAAATTAGAAACTTGTGACAAGTCTCTGGCTGTCTCTGATTAGTAGTGTGTGAACAAAGACATGCTTTATTTTCTGAACTGTGATTCATTGAAAGAAGGAGAATTATGTAGACTCCAAGACAGGCAGCTAAATGAAGCAACCTATGGTCAAGCTGCTTTCATATAATTGAAAACACACTGTTTACTTGCATTCCTGCGGCCGGGAAGAGGCTTGTTTTCAAGAGGTTAACCTCTCTCTTTTTGTCCTGTGTGTGTCATGCGTGAATTACAGTGAAGGAATAAGATTTAACATCTTCCACTCTGTTCTCACCCTGAGAGCTCCTTGAGGATGTTTCAACCACATTACCATTGTGGAATGTCTTAAACATTAGTTTGATGCTAAGAAATTGGATTTGAAGTGTGGCAAAGGGCTGTTTTTTGTGTTTGGCCCAAGAAGTTTCCATAAAACATGTTTTGAATTTGAGTTAACAGAACATGTAATCTCTGTGGGACTATTGGGTTGATTCAAAAAGAGTCATCAAATTTTTATTTATGACAAGGACAGACAACAAAATATTATTAAAATAATAACACTAGATCTCATTATATGAACCATAATGCTCCAAATCCTCTCTCATCTACCCCATTAAGAGTCATTTTTTTACTCATGGTATGTGTACCTTTAGTATTAAGGTTTTTATACAGTTTTGTATGCAGTATTTTTGTGGTGATTATCTGTCTTTGAGAGTCTGATTACATTTAATGCAGTTAAGATGAGTGAACTTCAGTGGTAAAAACTCAGTAAACAAAGCAAAAAAGAAAAAAAATCATCAGAAACATTTTACAATCAATGTACCTGTTACTCTAGATGATCCACAACTCCAACTGTGAACAGTTTTCGTTTCAGGGGCTTCTTCAGTAGAAGAAATGCTGATTATTCTATTGATTATCCAAAATAATAGAGACACTTTCTAAAAAGAGAAGGTTTACCTTTTTCTTCTTCTTTAGGAACGCCAGTGTTGGTCTGTCGGTCTGCTGCTCCACCTCTTTGGTCCAAACTAAAATATCTAAACAACTATTGGATGGAGACAAATTCTGCACATACACTTCTGGTTTACAGAGGAAAGCTACCAATAATGACATTCCCCGATGTTTTCTTTACCACCACCAGCAGGTTTGTGGTTTTCAGTCTCTACAACTATTCCTTCCATGCATTACCATGAAATTAGGTGAAGAAATTCATGTTCTCAATTGGAATCATCTACTTAGTAATGCTAAATTAATGGTGTGAAAATGATAAATATTGTACTTGATGAATAAATATAGCACGTTATTATTCACATTAAACTTAAAGAACCAGAGTATTGAGCTGCTAGCATGGCTGTAGACTGTTGTTGTGATGTATTTTTTTTCTGATACATCAGTTCATCAACTAAATTTACACATATTGAAACATATTGCAAAGACAGATCTTAAAATCTGGGTTCACACAACATAACTGCATTGGCTCTGACTAGACCCTTTGACTGACTTTAAAAATTGGTAATATCTGCCTTTCCCTGCTTCACTAAAGTTTTATCAGACATGAAGTAAAATACTGAATTTAAAACTAAGGAACTGTTTTTTATGGCCGCACCATCAAATCAAATGCAAGATATGCTCTGAGCCTCTTTTAATATAACTGCCTGACATCCCGGCCTTGGAAATTTATCTAGAACTGAAAAGTAAAGCGCTCCAATACTTGAACAATGCTTGTTTGCACAGCTTGAGTATGTACTCAAATTATATTAAAGGGTTTGTGTAGTGGAGTGGTATCAAATTTGATTTATTAATGAGTCAAAACTATTTGCAATAGCTAACTGTTTGAAAAGGTCTATATCTTATCTCTGCTCTCACAGTTTTTCCTCTGGGTGTCTGTTACACCTTCACAACAAATGATTGATCGTCTCAATGCACGGTGCAAACTGACAGCTGATCCCGTATCCCCTCGGTGGCCTCGCTAACCAGAGAGCCGTAATCATTTTTGACTGGACATTATCTAGGAGAAGTGGAGGCTGAGGGCAAGGTGTCCTGGTTGTGTTATGACAAGGATATTAAAGGAATCTGTCTTCATCTTTATCTTGAGGGAGTTTTCTCTTTAATCCACTCACAAGAAGGATGGCTGGCCCCGCGTGCTCTTCCTCTTATAGGATATTGAAGGATGGAAGCAATGATGACACACATTCACAGAGCTGAGCCGAGGAGAGAGTCCTGTTATTTGTTTGGGATATTACACCGTTCCCTGAGCAGATTTCAGGGTCATGTAAAATGTGCTGACATAGATAGAAGAGGCTTCTCCCTCTCGATAAGGGCCTACTTGGTGTTTTTTATTGATCAAAAACCATAAATCCATTTCAACGTGGAGTCTGAAAGTTTGGAGTGAATAAGAGACTGAATAAGTTTGAGATAGAAATGCCATGCATCAGAAAGTAACACTGAGGTTTCTATCTTCATTTTTTGAATATTTTAATAAATGCAATGATTATCTTTCAACGCAGAGAGGTTCAGCAGTTCCATTATTTAGAAGAGGATGACTAGATCCATAATTTAAGAGCGTTCTGCACTCATCTAGCAGAGATAGCAGCAACACAACAGTTCTATTTGTGTCATATGGGTACAAATACATAATTCAACAGTTAAAAACAACAGGAAAGAGTTTCAGAAAAAGTGTTATTCAACCTTTTTATAGTAGGTGACAAAGTATTTTGTGCAGAAGCAAGCATGAGACAGAGAGAGGGGGAAAGAGAGCCAGATTATAGCAGTATGAATCATTACAGATTGATGGATGGGTGCAAGTGGAAACTGGGATTATGTCTTTCAACGCAGCCCATCATGCTGGAGTTTTCAGCAACTGTGACTGTGGGACTATCTGCCTGTGCTTAATATTTCAAAGCACTCAGTGAGCATGACGTCAAGGGACGAGCACAGGCATCATTACAGCTTCAGAAGAGCTTTCCACATTAAACATCCAGTATTAGGGGCTTTTCTCGATCTGCAGTGGGACAAAAAGCCAAAAGTTCGATTGCTACTTTAGCACATGCAAGAGTTGAAGTTTAGTTTTATTTTTAAAAATGCAAAAATTAACCAGTGATTAAAAGCAAAATTTGAAGTGATCATTGTATTGAATGTTGTTACTGTCCTTTAGTTTTCCTGCTGAGCAGATGTTGTGTTTTCTTTCCATCTCCGTGCTTTGCAATCATGTAGTGAAACCTCTATGTGTACAAATATATGCTGACAGTCTGAGCAAAATCGAAGGGTTGGGTTGTGGTTCTCCAAAAGTTTACACTGTTGAAACATTCTGCCACAGGGCTGCTGCAACTTCCTTTTTTAGTGTTTACATTTATTTTACTTTTACAGGGTCATGGGACACAGTTTATAATTATGTAATGTAGGGCAAGAAAATGAATTTAAAAAAGACTATACTGTATCATGCTGTGATATTATACTGTAATTGGTTTAGGTGAGTGCATAGCTGTTTTCTGTGTTATATAGTATAAAAGGTTGGTCAGTCAAATGTGGTCAAATCTGTTTAGGCTGTCATTTTAAAGCAATCAAAAGTTTTGTAATGGTTTTTATTTCATAATTTTCATCATGAGACAGCAGGAAAATGCTCCTCAGACATCTGTAGCTATAAATTGTGTCATTATACTCATATTGCTCCTATGCTGCTGAAAAGCTTGGCACCAGGCACATCATGGTAAACTACTTGACCTCTAAAAATGTAAGTTTAATATATGAGGCACCCTGCTAACATCCCACAAATATTGCACAGGGATGTTAAAGGCAGTGCCAGAAAGTGCAGTTTTCTGTATGGTTTGCAGTTTGACCCTTTCCAAAAATGGAAAACTGAACAGACTGAATGAAAATAAGGATTTGATGAGGGAAAATCCAGGATTACTCAAAGATTATCACTGGTATTGAATTAATTCAATGGCTTTAAGTGCTTGTGGCCTTTTTGCCTCTGGTATACGAAACCTATGTTCATGTCATCAAGGGCTGGTCCCTCCTACAAATCTTCTTGTATATAGGCCTACTATATTCATATACACACCAACACACACAGACAGACATTTTTCATCTGGCACAGTAATTATAGCTGCCCCATCTTTCCCCCCAAAATTAAAAAAAAAAAAAAAAAATTATGCACTGCTTCTTTGTACCAGCAGAGGGCTACATATTGCTTATTTGCAAAGACAAAAAGGGTGTTCTGTCTAGAAATATCATTATCATATGGAAAAAGAGAAACGGTTTTATGTTTAGTTCTGCTTTAGATGTGCAGCATTAAGAGTAAAAGTGGGTGACTTCATAGAGTCTGGACGGTTCAACTTGGAGCACTCAATGATTGGTTCAATCATATTAGATGGAGGTTGTGGTGGTCGGTGCAGAGTTTGGGTTTCCCACGAGAAATAAGAAATAATATTTTTTTTTTAAAAAGTACCCTCTGAAAGCCAATTTCTTTATCTTCCAAATCGATACTCCTGCTTTCTGGCTAAAAATCTACTGAATGATCGCATGTGTATTATTCTTGGCAAGATTTTCTTTTTCAAAATAAAGGTTTTTTTCATGAAAGTTATTCATAGAAGTGGAGTACATAGACACCTTACTGTTATACAGAACTGTGTTTACTTGAAAAAGAGGCAATGCCAACTTTCTGATGCAAGTGTGTTATTCAGCTTTAAGTTTTCTTTATTTATTCATGACTGCTTCCTCCTAAAGTA
Organism: Acanthurus lineatus; assembly: GCA_029814665.1. NCBI lineage: Eukaryota > Metazoa > Chordata > Actinopteri > Acanthuriformes > Acanthuridae > Acanthurus > Acanthurus lineatus. The sequence goes on along the minus strand of JAPZDV010000023.1, from coordinate 3,219,326 downwards.
GCACTGAATGTACTGAAAAGAATCTTTAACATAGTTCAGTTTCACACAGCTATCCTGACATAACCTCATTTTAAATTTTAACCTGTGATAAAAGATGAGGAGAAGCCCTGCTGGCACTCAACTGTTTCAGCTTTCCATTGAGTTACTTATTAAATGCCTTGGAGAAAATGCAGCCTTGTCATGTCACAAGCACAAATATGTCTTTGTCTGAGAGATGGCATAATTCAATATTTATGTGTGTGAACACATGAATCACCTTTTAAGACAATATAAAAACATAATACGAGGAATGTGTTCATTCAGCACGAACACGCTTTGGACAATTTAAGAAATCCTTTGGGGTGCAACCATCTTACTCCTGCTGTTTCGTCCACCACCGCCTGCTTTTTCTCTCTTCCTTTCATGAAAGTGTGGCAATAAGGAGCCCAAACACATATCGTGCCTGCAGCAGCAAGGGAGAGCTGCCACTGAGGTGCAATTACTCTGTTGGAGAAATTCAGAGCTTCAGTCAGTCATCAAAGAAGTTCCAGTAAAAAGTTGTCACTGCAGATTCTCTGACTTTTTCTCTTTTTTTTTGTCCTGAAAAGATGGGAGGTTTAATGAGGCAGACACATCTACACAGGTGGTTCACTTCATTTGTTTCCATCCAGCTCTCTTGTTCTGCTTTCATTACATCAGTCCTCACTGCAACATGAAATCACAGGTCTCTCATCTTCTTTCCTGCTCTCAGCATAGGCTGACTTTGCTTTTAGTGCCAGTCATCCAAGAATAGTGCCCTGATTTCCTTTTAATGTCACAGCTGTTTCTGATTTCCACATTTTTTTTAGGACTCTGCCAGCTTCGCCACAGCAACAGACCCCTGCTGCATCCTGGGTCCTTGATCCTCTGTTTGTTTAGAGTCACTATGGGAGAGCTGCCTGAATTTACTATAAAAATGTTTCTTGGGCACACTGAAAAGCTCGAAAGATGAAAGATTTGCCTCTGTTTTAACATGCTTTTGTATATTCGGCTTTTCTGGCTGAACCCAGATGTCTTGAGGTTGTAATAATGGGAACAATAAATGAATTAAAGGCAAATTCACAGATATTGAAAGAAGCCCACACAGTCAGCCAGAGGCTTGTGTAAAAATACTTCAGCAGTACACTCATGGCAGCGGTTTTGCTGTATTTGAGAATCTAATTTTACACTTGCACACGTTCTGTGGTATCACCCGGAGGCTCAGACATGTTGAGGAGCTCATTAATCACCAACCTGAAGTCATTGTGTTGTGCTACAGATTGTGTGAGGTTAGTGTACAAATGACAAGGAGGAGTCTAAGTCTCTCTGTTTATGTGCTATGCTACCGTTACGTGTCCAGCTGTGTATGTGTATCTAGATTCACGTTTAACCCTTTCCTTTATTATGAATGACTTGACAGCTGATTGCGCAGCATGACTTTGCACCAACATGGCATGACTTACTAGTAGGGGCACACACTGGTGGCCACCTCCAGGCAGATGGCTGTGATTCTGTTAACATCTGTGTCAGGCTGCTCCTGCTGTAAAATAAATTTCCCCTCTAGGTCTGAGACACGACTTTGTCTTCAGGAGCGTTAACATGCCATGTAATCACACTGTGCCTGTGAATGTCATTAGTCTCCCTTTGAAATATGTAAGGGAATGAGAAGAAGGAGGATTTGCTTTTTAAACACAGGTGTGTGCACGTTTCCTTTTCTCCTATGAAAAAACAGAAATTCCTCCTTTGTGTTTTTTTTTTTTTAAACAAGAGGCTGCAGCGTGCCAGTCATTTTCATTATTCACATGAAATCAATTAAAAGAATAAGGCAGATCCAGCAGTGGTGTGCTGTTTCTCATTCAGAGACGCCGTGCAAAAGTCTTAATCAAACAGATTAGAGCAGCCATGCCAGCGGCCACATACCTCAAAGTATATAAAACAAATTGTAATTGTACACTAATGAGTCTGAAAAAGACCATATTCCACAAAGTTTTGTCAAGTTAATTCTGCATTTAGCATAACAGGCCCCACAAGGACCGACCTGGCAATTGCAGTCTTTTGCTTTGCGTTATTTTATTTTCCTTTCTTCTTTTTCTTTGCTTTCCACAACTTTTCCTTTCATTTCTTTTTTCTTTCTCTTGTGCTTCACCCTGTCTCTCATTTTCTTTTCTTTCAGTTTGACTTCGCGTGTATTCACATTCACACTGGCTCAAGCTTCTCTTTTTGAAATTTACGTTACTGAGGTGCAGCAGGAGCGTTTGCACTAAGTACTACAGGGAGAGCGGAAAAGGGCATTTTTTGCAAGCTGTCCTCTGACACGCCACCCACACAGTCTTGAACGGGGTGTTATCCTCCGCCATAAATCACTTGGGTCATTAAATCACACCCCAGACATTCTTCTGCCCTTTCTCATCACAGTGGTTTCTCTTCATCTTTATTCAATTAGGGAGATTAATGGCCCAGGGTACAACGTCCAGGTTGACATGTTATGGAGGACATGACTGAAATGTCACAGCATGAGAAGGACGGGATGTGACGGGTGGGCAGGGGACGCTCTGGGAACACGGTGATAAGCCACGCCAAGGGAGCTCTTTATCTCTATTTATGGATACACCTGTTGCTTGATACGGTTTCAAGTTAAGATCACACAAAAAGAATCAAATAAAAAGGTTGTGTATTTGTAATATCACCCATAACATCATAAAACCATCCTGTTTTTGCTCCTTATCCTGTACCCTGTTTCAAGGGGCAGTTAGGAAGATGTGGCAGAAACATGTTTTTTCCGCCTAATGACAAGCAGACTTAAGGTTCTGTCCTCACCATGAACAACAACTTCCAGAAACCACAATGTTCCCTTGCCATAGAAAGTGAATTTTAACTGGAAATTGATCAGTATTTCGTCTGTCAAACAGTGGGCCACATGCGAACAGAAACCCTGGCAAAAGGTCTTGAAAGCTTGTCTCACTACTGTAAATCAGGTGCTCGAAAAAAAATAAATATGAAAAATGTGAAAAGAAAAGACTTTAAGAGAAAACAGCACTTTTTTTCCCCTCATGTCTTGTTCAGATGCTGAGGAGATCAGACCACCTGGGGAATATTTCCTTTTAAAATATTCCATATATTGATGGCCTTGCTGTAATGGTGAGATTTGAAAAGCAAGCCACTGAGTCAAAGGACTTTAATGGTAAAAGCCTTTTATCTCCAATCAATAGAATTTTTCCTCCAACCATGTCAGAGTGTTGTGTCAGGCATGTACATGATACAGTGAAGGGCACTGTAAGGGGAATAAAATGGTTTCTTTGTGGATGAATAAGTGCTCTGTTGCATGAGCAGCAATGGTCGCTATTCTGACGGCAAAGCTCCAGAAGTGGTTCTGTCAATCTACTGGTGAGTCAGTCTGTTGCCTGGTTCACCTTTATGGATTCATTTTCATTATTTTTTTGTACAGATGTATCAAAACAACACTGATGCTACTATAAAGAATCTGAGAGAATTGAATAAAATTTGCTTTCTGTAGAAAAAGTAAGTTATATTTTGACCTCTTCTAATGGTCTTTTGGTTAGGTTTTAAACTAATCATTTTCATAACCTTTCTTTGTGTTAAAAATTGTCTTGTTAATAGGTAATCTGTAAAATTACTCTGATGAAAAATTTAATGTAACCCAAACATTATCATTGTAAAAATTATGACCTAGTGTGAAATATATTGTGACAGCTTGTATCCCTGTGAACTCTTTCCATCTGTGGAGACTTACCCTCGTATTCTACATTTCACTTACAACATTAATTGTCTGTGCAAGTGTTGTGTTACACTTTCCACTTCCAATATATCACACATATGAAATGTCACTCTGTGCGGAAACAGGGAGAGCCTGTGACGTCCGAATGTCAAGAACACTTTCTGCAATGTGCTCTTTGCTGCTGCACTTTCCTTATCAAAATACCATGCTTATTATGATTTCTGCATGGTTGTTTTCATTTGTTACCAATGCTTTCAGCATGAAAAAATCTGAGTGTAACATGATTTACACTGGAAACTGCATAAACTCAAAACATGCAGACATTTTAAAATATGCATCCAGTCAATATCAAATGGTTAAGAGTGTTTAAAGTTGAGGACTTGCAACTGTGTGGTATTGCAAAAATATCTCATCCACAAAAACATCACAAATGTTCCAAGTCTTTTTACTTTTGTATCACTGAGACATAACTCATATAGCTAGAGTTTGGAAGCAGCTGGATGAAGAAGGGGGTCGCTCGGTCGCTGTTTTACAGGTCTCTCATCAAAGTCTGGAGTTGACTCAAGCTGCTTTTGGCTGGTTTGTCTCTGTAGTCTTCTGGTGATTGACAAGAGCAAACACTCAGGCAGCCATGGTATTGTTCATAGCAGGGAAATCTCCTGGGAACCATAGCAGACTTCCCCCCACATATACAACCCTTTTCAAACAAAGACAGAATTGTCTACCATTAGTTAGTATTCATTTCTTTCACTGTCTGATTGTCTGGCTCTGGGTAGCCATTGTTTAAGTTGTGCAGTGTAGTTTTAGATGTTGTGTAAAGAGACAGCCATTGATGTAAAGTGATGTAAAGTGGATTGGCATGACAATAAGCTTGATAAAAAGGGAAATTAGATAACATTTTACACCAAGTTGTAATAAAATTATTGGGTTTTATAAATTTAGTGCAGAATACAAGTACTGTGAAGCATTATACAGTTTCTCTCTGTTTAAATGCAGCTTTTTGGTTCATCACTTCAACTGCAGCTGACACACAGGGCTCCTTTGTGCATTGCTTATATAATTAACCTTTACTCATCCGAGCAGGCCAAGGCACAGTGGAGCGAAACAATCACGCATATGTCTTCATGCTCACAAATACAGTTTGTCTCTGATGAAATAAGGATGAGTGGAAAGTTCTTGGCATGGTATGTAATAAGATTAAACAGAGACATGCAGGTGTATCGTTTCCTATTATTGCTGTTCTCAGTTTAATCAAAACACAAGCACCCAAAGTATCACCACCTCCATGTTTATGAATTGTAGATTAGGGAGCTGGCTGCACTGGGTGTTGTTTTCACTCTGGCTGGTTCACAGTTGGAAAATAGGCTAAAATTTAATAATTTCCTTCAAATTATGCATTAACATCAAAATCAGTCTGTCTAGTCTTTGAAGACATAACAAAACAAGCGCGTTTAGCTTAGATGTTTCACCTTTTGTAGATTTTATTTGCCTGATTATAAGGTGTGATTACCAGCTTGGCACTGGTTCCATGTATCCAAGCTGTGAGCTTTTTGGCAATCAAACAGTTGAGATGCTTCCAAAGCCAAGACAGCAAACAATAGCAACTCACCACAGCTTGAGGTACTGAAGCAAAACTCCTGCAAACAAAAGCAGACAGAACAACTGCTGCCAACTTTTCACTCTCTGAACACTGATATTTTTTATTCAATATTTTAAAAATGACAATTACCATTAACCAACTTTAGGTTACATAGCCTAGTACAAGTGATTTTAAAACGAGGGGTTCAATTTATCTTTGTGCAAAGAAACAGAATAAACAGCATGAAACATTTTCAGTTTGTCATTGTTTCCTCTAAAATGTTTGCAGTATGATGATAAGAAAACAGCTGATCTTTTGACTTTAAAAGATTGAGTAACTGATAGATTACATCTTGAAAAACTATTAAAAGTTCAACTCACAGCTTTATTAATGCAATACTTTGTCAGTCCCATAATGACCAGTTAAAAAAATGATCAATTAAGTATTAATTAATGCGGCAGAGAAAGAAATATTGTTTTTTATTCCACACATTCATCTACATTGTCAAAACCAGGCACCTACATCACTTACAATTCACTGCAGACATTTTGGTGGGAGATTTGGGTGTGTTATGCTAGTTGTTGCTAATGTAGCCAGTGTGGAGTGTGCTGCAGAAGTATGGTAAGCTCACTTCTTTCTAAGAATTACACCAATCTTTGCTAAATGTTTGTGCGTGTGCCAGTAAAAATATGGGCTACTCCTTTTGGATTTCCAATGTGGCCAACATTAAGGCAACTTCAAATACAATTACCGCTTCCTTTCCATTAAATTGCCATTTGTGCTCATGGAGAATAACTGCGGTCCTTCCCACTAGCATATTTCTTTTCAAGAGCTGTTTCAACTGTCTTTATGTGGATGTCAAGGTGCACCCAATGAGTCTGTCATTTAATGACAAGAAAATGGATTCAATCAGACCAAAGTGGATTGGAAAGTTTGGACCTTGCCTGACAGAAGGAAAAAGCCCCTCCTGCCAAAATGGCTTATACTTTGCTCTTTGGCTGCAGAAATATAAATGATGTCATACAGTCAATATCAAACAATCACTTTTTCAGCCAAAACTTGTTTGGATCTCAAATAAGCACTCTAGACCTGCCTGCCAATGCTTTTCTCCATGTTAACTTGTAAAACTGAGTGAAAATAAACAAGACTTCTGTTACTTCTAAGCCGACTGCTGTCATCAACTTTTCTCTGCCTGCCATTCCTCAGGAAAGCTCAGATTCACAGGCAAATATATACGCTCAGAATCGAAGCCGTGATGCTTTCACTTTCCCATTCTTCAACAGGATTGATACTAAGTAGGAGGGGAGGCAGAAAAGCAGCTTGGCAACTCCATTAGCATAATTGCATCATTAATTTTGAATCCCTTTCACTCTGAGAAATAGTAGCTGGTACTGAGTGCAGCTTCTCGTCAAGAGAAAGGCTTCAAACACGGCGGTTTGTAACGAGCCAGAGAAATGCCTGCTGCCTCATTAGTGCTAGATCCCTGCAGGCCTCCCTCTCTGAATACAGGGGGGTCTGATGCCTGTGAATGACAAACCCATGGTGTTTGGTAGAGTGGAGGCATTCAGGTGAAAGTTATTACACTTTTCTTCCCACACTCAACCACATAACTCAGCTTTTGTCTTTTCCCCACAGGGACACTCCAAGGTCGATTGTATCTCTCCAAGTAAAGCAGCAACCGAACTTATGTTTGAAGAACTATTCCCAAACTGCAGTCTCCTCCATAATGAGGACGCTCTCCAAGCATTCCTGCATCCTGGTGCTGTGAAACAGAATGGAAGAAAGACTGTGTGAAGAAGATGAATGAGTGAGTAGCCTAATTAGGAGTGTAGGGCTGATCTTGAATTAGCACTGGAATGACAAGTGTGAAAGCTGGCTCTTTATTTTAACAAAGAGAGGAACCTAGTGAGTGGGCTGAACATGATCCGCAACAGGCAGTGTCAACCACATTCAAACAGAAATGCACAGTGCAAATTCCTCACAATTAAAGAATGTTTGAACTTTACTACAGTATGATGCTTGTAACCAAAATTATACTGTCCACATCCATGAGAGTACACTAGAGTTCATGTAGGCACTGTGCAGACATTTAAAAGTAATATCTTACCTGCAAACATTCAGCAGCTGTTTAAAGACACTGTTTGAACTGAAAAAAGGGATCTAAGGGCTCTGCATCAAGACTGCATATTCATGCTTTATGTTTATTGTGCTGCTTTTCGCTTGCCAGTAAGCCGGAATTTTCAGTACCTATCTTGTACATCTACATAGAGTAAAGCCATTATAAATCATCCGTTAAATTAAAAACACCAAAACATCTATCCAGAGTCTCCAAGGAACAAATAAGTCAGAGGCATGAACTGTTAAACATTTTAAAAAGAACCTTAAGTGAAACTTTGTTTTTGTTTATTTAACTGGTAAAGTTTAAAATTTTTCTTGTAGATCCTCTTTTTGTAGAGTCGTACTGCTGCATCGCCTTTACAATCTGGGTCTAGTGTTCAACTCAGGCTACTGTACTTTTGCTTACATGTTTACGGCTGCACAAGTGCATGTAAGAAAACCAGACATTCTTTATTTAGGGGTTTAATTTTTTGAGACAGAATTGCAAACAAACATATAAAAACTCATGCTGTTAGTTGCAGAATATGACCATTTCTATTGTAAAGTGCTATAAAAAGTCACTTATATTTGCATAATGTTTACTATGTTTAAAGATTTTTAATTTTACTTTAAGTTTTTATCCGTCAACATTAAAGACTTGAAATTACTTAATGTACTTTCACTGTTTTTGGAGCTACTTGATCTCATTTCCTCTCTTGGATAGATGAGCAGAGCAATGAAATTAACAAAACGTGGCAGTTAATTACCACGGCCAAGCTGCTCAGCAGTCCCCAAATATCTTGTGATTCCAAAATGAAAACAAGCCAACAGTATTAATGTAACTTTGCTGAAAACTGGTCCATCATTGAGGCCTAAATGTTCTATTTCAAAAGTGCTTAATGTGTACATTTCTTCTGCCTGCATAGTTAAATAATAATTCTGCAGCAGTGTCAGTAAAAGGCCATTCCTGTTCAAGTAAATTGCAATACAATTCACTTGAACAGGGATGGTTTACAAGATGTAAATATTTAATAATCCTCTCGCTGCCCTAAAATATCATTTTTATCTGATATCTCACAGGGATGTTCATGGTTTTCATAATTTTTGATTCATTATTCATGCCTTATAAATGATGCAACAAGTGTCATAATGGGTCAGATGTACTGCAGCATGTGCTATTAAAGGAATATAGAGCATATTATGCAGTATGCATATTATATATAATGTAACTTTGTGTTTTCAGTTTCGCAATGAAAATGATTCTCTGACCTTTCTTGCTGATGTGGAAGTTAAATAGCCTTCGGCGATGTATCAGAGGAGAGACTTCAAATGCACGAATCCATTTATAATGAACAATGTCCACATGGTACCGTGGTCTTAAATTTATGGAAACCAAACTCACTAAAAGGTTTAGCTGTGCTTGTGTTGGATGGTGAAGTCGGTGATGAATGACAAGAGAATTGTGATTTTTGCCTGTTTGCAACCACCCAGGTGTGTGTGTAAAAAAAAGATCCCTGAGAACAATGTCTAAAATACTGTCATTTTCTGCTAACTTTAAGATATTTATTGGCATTTGTTTTGTTATGTTTTTTAATTATGTCAGGTAACGAGCCAGTGTACAGTACTGTTTTGTCTAATTCATGAATGTAAACTCCTAATGTTTTCAATAGTTGGATCAGGTCTGTTGCTTGATGAATTATTTAAATAGCCTGGTTTGTTTTGCATTTGTGTGTAAAATGTTCCTTTCAAAGCATTCTAAAAATAAACGTGGCGATAAATCAGGGGTCCTTTGGAAAACTGAAATATGTGGTACTCTGGCCACCAGAGAGCACTCTTGTAAAAATGCCAAAAACGATGGATTTGGGGAAATGGTTGGTTATACTTACTATGATAATATTTAATATCACATTTTTCTGCTTCACAGCATTTTTTTTTCCTTTTTTGGATTTGCTAAGCTCAGACCCAATGGTTTGGATTGGCACCATACTTTACCTTATGGCAATAATAGCATAACTTTGAAAAATCCTCATAAATGAAAAGAGAGCCAGGGATTCGAAACAAAATTTATATTGTAATACTGCTGCTGTTCTTTTCCACAAAAATCAACATTTCCTAGAAAAATAGTCTTATGTGTTTCGACAGGAAATTCTCAACTCTATAAACCAAAAACTATCCTTGTTTACTGTCAAATAGTTTTGTAAAATAACAGCATTTTCTGGATTAGGTTCACAAACAACATTTTTTCCTGGCCAGGATATGTCAAATTCATCCTCTGTAGCATTAATGTGGAGTAGATGGGAGATATATTTAGGCTGAGACACCAGTCCTTTTAGCAACTCTGTTGGCGGTGCTTTTGGCTAAATGCCAACATCAGCATACCATCATGCTCATAGTGACAATGCAAACATGTTAATGCTGAGATATTTAATATTTACCATGTTTATCATCATAGTTTGGCAACTTTGAGCAACATTTGCTAATGAACACAAAAAACACAAGTCTTATGTGTTCCTCATTATTGTGCAGGTATGAGATCACACATCAAAGTATTAGACAAAATAAAATACTGAACCCATTCAAGCACAAGATAAAAAGTTTGAGTTTTTACCAAAGATTTTTTTTACTAAATAGAAACATAAATGTCTGCATCAAATTTTATAAACATACTTTTAATGAGACGTAGTCAACATAATGCTCTCTTACTTTTAGATATGTTTAAATGTAACTGTTATCAGGTGTTGGTGTTCAGCAATGTAGAAAAAACTTGCAAGAACCAACACAAACACACATACAATCTAATATCCTCACCAGCCATGGAGGGCTAAACCGTAGCAAATATTAAGGTGATAAAACAAAGAGACATATAACATGAGCTTATATGGTCACTGCCTTCACTTTCATCTACTTTCATAATGCATAAACCCTTCTCAGCAGTTGAAATGGGTTCTAGTTATTCATGTTCATAACAAATGGAGCATCCTGCCTTTTTACGTGATAAGCTGCCTTTATTTCCCAAATGCTTTGGTTTTTTTGATACAAAGCCGTGGGCATCTGTTAAAGCTGATTACCATTCCCAACATATTTCATGCATTCCTGTTTTTCCTCCCATGTCGACCTCTGGGATTGTCACTGACAAAAATATGAGTAGTGAAAGGAGTCGCCCAGGGAGAGGATGCGTATGATAAGACACAGATGGCAAAGCATGAAATTCTTGATGATGCTGGTTAGTATAGTGCAGACAAGTGTGTTCTGAGGAGTACACAGACTGAGAGTTAATATAGTTGATTAATGTAAAGGGATGTGTTCTGTAGACTGCAATCTGGGTAAAAGAATTAATCATGTTTGATTATAGTGAGATCTGGGGTTAATTATACATTCACCTGGGTGTCAAGTTGCTTTTTGTCAGAAAATGTAATACTTTTGGAATGTGCAACTTAATCAAAAGTGCCTGTGTAAAAGCATTTTTTACCTAAGACCCTAATAACCTTTGGAGATGGATACAAAAAAACTTTCTTTTTCTCGTTTTCACTCCTGCAATAATGAACCACCATCTCTTTCCTTGTTTACTTGTTCGGAGGAAGATCATTTTACTTAAATACCTTTAATCCCAACAAGTGAAAAAATGGAGGGTTTCTGTTTTTATCTTTGTCCTTCTTAGAAACAACACATGCAAAACCACAACCACTGTGAGGCATTATTTGTCTCCCAACCATGAGCTTGGACCCCTCTTATATCTCGCAAAATGTTAAGATGCCTCTTTGATACATAAACAAAACGCAAGCTTGTTTTACTTGTGTATAAACACATTCTCAAGAATGCAGCATTTTACCAGAAAGTTAATTTAATTGCATTTAAGTATGATGCCTAAAGTGGAAAGGCCTATGTTGTGATTAGAAGAGACGATTACGTGGTGAATTCTGTAATTATCCTGTATTAGGTCAGCACACCAGCAACAAACCACTTTAGCTAAGTGCTGAACTTTAAAACAAGCTCATGCCTCTTCAGTCAACCAAAACAAAACTCTCCAGTTCTATCTCAGACTGGCCAACCATTTAATGAACTGTGTAGGTAACACTGCCCAGTTGACAAACATCCGCTTATAGAGCAAATATTCCTTCTCCTCTCTCAACTGTAAGGCTAAAGTAAAATCAGTCAAACCTTTATGTTCTACGCAAAATATGGAGTTTCAGTCTCATAAGCATTCCCAAATCTCAAATGTCTTGGCCTCTCTTCTTACTGTGGAGACTGAGAGCCAAATATAGGTGCCTCTGTATGTAGCAAAGTCAAAAAGCACTTTCATTTATGCACATTAAGCTCAATATTCCTCAACATTTTTAGAAAATATCATCATAGGAAATAATGCCTTTCCTCACATAAACAGTAGCAGCACGACCCTTTGCTCTCTTACCTGAATATAGAAATCCAGAGATGCTGTCTTCCTTTATTTGGTCTGAGAAAGGGAAGGGGAAAGTCATTCACACCTTGGTATGCCCAGATTTTCATTCCAGCGCAGTGTAATTCAACATTTAAGTAATGAGAGAGAGAGTTTGTGTCTTTCTCTTTCCCCACTGATTGTTTCTGCTCAAAATATGAGGGTCAGCATAAGGTGATGTATTCACAGGCCGTACTGTCAGCTCAGCCTTTTACCATGGCCTACATCAACAGATAGGCTTCGCTGTCTCTGAGAATCCCTCAAACATAAATACAGTGGAGGAGAATATCACTCATAGAGTCCCATCGAGGGCCTCACCTGTGCTTGTAGAACTAACATTTCAGTAATGCAGACTTTTCATGGCTCACTTTGCTCACTTGTTGGATAAACTTGCTGTGATTGGTTCATATGTCCTGTTTATGCAACCTCAGGCTTTGATGGATGTCATAAAACAAAAAAAAAAATAAATTAATCATTGAAAAACAAATTTGTTTTTGCACAATTCATCTCTGTCTATTTTACATCTTCTTATCTCACTCCCTCTTTTCCTCATCTGCTACATGATGTATCCCTCCTAAAGAAACCTTACGCTCACATGTGCCAAACAGAGAGGCGGCAGGCACTACAGAATGTTTGTGTTTACGTTACAGATTTACACTATAATCTTTTCTACAAAATTTGAACCATTTGAGTTGGATCAGGAACAGAAGATGGTTTGGATCATGTCTCACTGATTGCTATGTTTTGTTTTCATAAAAGCAAACAGTATGGGCACATAACATTCACATGCAGTGCCGGTGTTTATAAAAGCCTTGCAAGCCAGTTCAGGCAGTCAAGTTGAGTCTGTTGGTACTCTCATATAAAATGCGTTTCCAACCCAATTGGCAGACAGGAATATCACACTTGAATGATTCTGCAAGAAAACCCTGGCAGACATTTATTGACAATTTTGTTTTTATCTCCATTGCCTACATCTTGAAAAATTATCTGTATGGTTGAAATTAGGAAAATATCAGTGGTTAATCAAATAAACCATGATTAAATAAGTGTACAACCAGCAGCGCTGCACCACATAACATTTTGTGGACAGTTAACTGAGTCTTCTCCCTGGTCATTATACTTAAGCTGTGATTACCCTGCTGACTGTCTCGCTGCCATGCCTTCCACACAGCTTATGTCTATGTTAAGCTGCCATTTGCTGCTGCTGCTGCTGTTCATAGCACATTTCATGCTTCATGTCCACCCCAGCATCCACCTGTAGGCTGTAGGCTGTACAGCCCCCAAGGGGCAAGTCATTTTCATTGTTACAGAGTCCCTGCTGTGCAGAGTCAAATACCAATTCTGAACACACTCTTTATTCACAGCCAATGCTATCTTGCTGACTGAACTGGCATTATTGTCAAAGCCCTCCACTTTCAAAAGTGGGAACACAAAAAAGTTGGGCTCGATCCTTGTTTAGCAACTATTACAACAACAATAAGAGCCCGGCAGGGTAGCCTGCCCACTGTGGTTGAAGATGAAATCTTCGATTTTTTTTTCTCGCCTGTGCCTTTTTGTTGTTGTGAATCAACGGCACCTTTCACATGTGGTCTCCTGCACCTAAAAACTAAAGGGGAAGTCTGCTCAATGTGGCCCACAGATGTTCATTTGAAGGGTCATTTGCTGTTGATGTTGTATTAAGTGTTTTAGTTGACTGACCCAACAATGATTTATGATCTCCTGGGAATTCCAGGAAATTGTGGCGCACATGTAACTGCAAGGGGATATCTTGAGCCCCTTGCAGCTCACTGGACATGGTTGTCCAGTCAGAGGTCTGACAACCAGAGTGGCACTTGTGTCAAAAAAAAAAGGATTGCTAGATGCCTGTGATGCCATAGCTTTGCATTCTTCTTGATACAATCTTGATTAATGGGAGTGATCAGTGTAGTTTCACATAATTAATGTTTACATACTGCCCAGTAACTCGTTCGGTCTAGGCAGCATTACACAGTAAATCATTTAGAAAAGAAGAAGAAGTGGAGTCTCTTGAACCACAGAACAGCTCTGCCTCTGCACCACCTCCATCCTCCTTCACTATTTCCTCCAGGTGTCCATCACACAAAGAGCTGCTCTGTGAGTCAAACCATACCTGGGGTTGTTACAAAGCAGCACTCACACAAAGAAACTCTTTGTTCAGGTGCTGCATGTTTTTGCTACATTCAACAAAAAAAAGTTCAAATAAATTAAGAAAGGATCACTCCAAACCCAATGCTTGTAAATTCAGCAGGTGGTCCCAGTTTCCTGCTGAGAACAAACACCATTAAGGACAGATCCACAATGAACCATAGCAGCAGTCTTTTAGTCTTTTTGGCTGTTTTCAATATGACGCGGATTTAACTTTTAAAAGCAAAATGTTGCAGCATACACTTTGTGTTTCCATCCCCGTGACAGCTGACATGACATGCTGTGAAAGGTAAAAGTAGACTTTTATAAGTAAAAGTTTCACAATATCTGCCAAAGTGCACACTGCAACTTGTACCAGTGTAATAGAGCTGAATGCACTGCATCTTGATGATGAAGATGTTGTGGTGTGTGTGTCACTGTATGATGACAGCAAGCCTTAAAAAAGCCATTTATGTATATTCTGAGTCTATTTTAAACCAACTAAGTACACAATTTAAGTCATAAAACATCAAATAATTTTTTTTTTTTTAATTTAAGCCCATTTTTTAGAATTTCTATGTCTGCTCCTGATAGATATTAAAACTGGATTCAGCCTTTTTTTTAAGATGCTGCTTCAAAACAGAAAACACAGCTTATTATTGTATAAACGATATGGAGAAAAAACAGAATGACTAATGAGTTTTTGATTTCCTCTTCTCAAATTTATTTTTCATTGTTTAGACAGCATGTTTATCACCTCTTTATCCACATCAGTTTCAAAAACAGAAGGCAATAAAGGAGGTTTAATAAGATCCATATCTGACCTCTTCTGTTTATTTTGCAAATGGAGAGTAAATCCACTTCCATGTGTGTGACCAGTAATGATTTGCCTTTACAAGCCCTTGGGAAGGTTGAATTCATCCAAATCCTTCTAATTAATTTTCTAAACATTTTTAACTCACACTCACAATTCCTTAGACAAACAGCCAATCAGTGGAGACTAATGAGGCTCAGTATGTTTAACATTCGTTTAATGAATGACCAATTTAAAACTGATTTGATTTGTTTCTTTTAATAATCTGAATTGAGCTGTGGTGCACCCGACACACACGACTCTCTTTGTCCTTGTGTAAAATGGCAATAACTACCGAGGTAACCTCCAAAGACATGAAGGATGTGAAAAACATTATTGTTCAAAGTCCTTGACTAGATGAACTCACATTAAATAGATTTAAAGAGAACAATGGAAGACTTTTTCTTGATGGAGATGTCATTTTACAGCAATTTATTGCACATAAGTACTTGTTGAAGGTTAACAGAAAGTTTTTCTCACAAGACACTGAAAGAAGAACAATTGGTTTCAGCAAAACAAAACAAAAGGATAAAAAAAAAAACCTAACGAAAAGGCATCCAAAATTAAATGTGTTTAATTATAAAGACATCTGTTTAAATACAGAGGGGGTGAGGGGCTCATGGTGCTGCACACATTCACCAAAACTGAGACTCTCATCATTGAGAGCCATTAAAGCTCACTAAGACAGAGTATTTCTGGCTAATGAAAAAACATGACTGGGTTGAAACTGACAGCCTAATGGCTGCAATAGTAAGCAGTTAACCACCCGTTGCCTCAGTTCCATTTCATGCTCAGCATTAAGTGAATATCGTTTTGCCAAATCTATAAACATCTTCTGACTGCTGTCAGAACTAATTTTTTTCTCTTCTCACTACAACAGATTTATAAAAACAAATCTATTCATGAAATGACTGATGTGATGAACGAAAAACAACTGTTCAGTGCCTCTTTGCTGGTGACAGATAAATATGAAATTACTCCAAAGAAAAAAGTACACAGCTGATGTCCAACAACAGCAGAGTCATAAACTCCACAAAAATGAACCTGATATTTGGTAAGACTGTGTTTTTTTATGAATAATCCATCTATTATCTGTACTATTTAACTGTCAGATTGCAATGCAGACGGCTCTGATAAAACATTACACTTGTACTGCATTACATACATTAAACACAAAACTGAGAAGGTTTTAACAAGGCTTTTTTTTTGTTTTGCTGCTGGTCTCAATGGAGACTTTGTTTGTTCTCTCCTTTGTCTGGTTTGATGCACAACAGAAGCAGCAGTGCGTGCTGTTTTGGGATTTCTCCTCACGTGAAGAAGGTCTGTGGCCTTGAGCAAGTTGCACCGCTGTGGATGGTGAAGCTTGACACAATCAAAGGCATCAATTACAATCACGCATGTAATGGGGCTTTCCACATTGTTTGAAAAAGAACTGATTTGCAAAAAGTCATTTGGTGTAAGGGGGGAAAGGGGGGGAGGTTGGCAGAAGACACATTTGCGTGTGAGGAGAGACTGCACATGTGTGTGAGGCTGCATTTCGGTTGCTTAAACAGATGAAAAACACAGACACAACTTGGCAAAAGTTGAATTGAAATTTTAGTGTGTTTGCTAATTGTTTTAACAGCTCTGACTGTATTTTAGCCAAATAAATGCTCCATAATCAAAACAGACTAAAACTAGTATTTGTTAGATAGAATTTTAAATGTTTAATGGTAGGTTCAATCTTATTCCTCTAAAAGACTGGTTCTAAAGGTCTTACCAAGAGTGTGTTACATGAGCTAATCCCAAGAGAAAAAAGTTAATGGTAAAAGCAAGTGCACAAGATATTGATTTCAGCTTTTAAAGGAACTAACCGCTGGGCTGAGCCTGTGCAGCATTTTCCTCAGATGGCTTAATAACCTTGTGATGTCAAACAACGGATTAGAGTGTTCTAAGTTTTACTCTAATTTGTGTGGTATTCAATCATAATTATCAGTTTGTGAATTTCACACTTTAAAAAGCATAATAAAGGGGAAACATACTGTTTTTATCAGAGTAAACTGCCCTAAGGATACTTGTGGAGCTCAGTAAGGCCCACTGGTAGATGTCCAAACCGCAGCTTGGAGAGATTTTCCATTTGATTCCATATCAGACCTGTCAGGGGGCCTCCAGGCTGGAACCCTGGTGCTGAGCGTCCTGAAGTCTATTTGCAAATTACCTCTTTCACCAGAGTCGAGGGTAGAATAACACGCAGCAGCCTGCCGTCTGTCCAAGACACAGCTACCTGGGTCGGCTACCGCAGGGAGAGGAGATGTGGGTCAGGACTGAGGGGGGTGTCAGACCTGTCTAACTAAACCCTACTGATATTAGACCTGTTGCTCCTTCCACACTCACCCCCTGGTGTCCCATTTCTGTTACTATGGAAGTTTTTTAAAGGAAGTGTCTGAAGTTGTTAGCAGCAGACATTTTACTGGTTTTTGACATGAGGGTGTAATAAAGCAGACTATGGTGCACTTTGTGTTCATGTTCTAGATTTGCATGATGGATGGTGGTGTTGGTTGGGTGGGACAGGTCGCCTATTTTAATGGCTCTCTGAGGAACTTAATCAGCACTAAGTATAAATAACAAGTTGGACAACTCTGCTTTAGTGGGGGTCTGGCCAAGGAAGAGCAGACTGATGGATCTTGCAAAAAAAAAATTAACATAATGAGCTTAATCAAGAGTGATGGCTGAGAAAGTGAGACACATACACCTTTCTTTCTAAAATCTTAGACTGGCTGTCAATCTGTATGCATTCACAAGACATGTAAATCTGTGTTGAAGGAAGTGGTGAACAATATATAAATCCTTGGTCAAACCACAAACTGTATTTAGTCTCTAGACAGTTTGCAAAGCAAAGTAGACCTAATATGTAAAGCACTCCACTGCAGTATATTCATGCTAAATGGAAACTGGCCTTTGTGCAAAGACCTCTCAGTATGAATAGCTACTTAACAGAGTGAACTGCAACACTTTTAAATAGATAGACAGACATACATGCCCTTCAGGTATGAAATGCATGCTCTTAAGGAGCATTTATTCCAGTCATATGATTAGGAGAAAAAACTATAGCTGTGTCTTTGTGAAATAACTGGCAGCAGCTGTCAAGAATGTATTGAAGGAGTGTTGGAGTTATTCTGCAGCAGATGGTAGGAAACAGGAAGGAGACGGCGTGGTCTGCTTCTCCTGACCAGTATGGCTTATGCACTCAGAGTAGTCAGTAATATCTGCAACGTGAGCCGATAAATTGAGAAATGCTGCAAGTCAGTTCATTTCCTGACATACTGTCTATTTCATTTTGTGGGCTAGAATATAGAAAATCTGAACCCACTGCCGTATTCAAAGCAGCCACATTTTTTGTATTTTAACTGAAATGTATTAAAATGGCAAGGGAAATGTGTAATTTTAACACCAATATACATGCTGTGCTTTAAAGTTGAAATAGAGTCAAAACTGTAATATATATATAATCACCTACTCAGATCATGTTAATCTGTTGAGGGTACTGTATTTTTTCTGCCTACATGATGTAAAAAATGATCTTTTTCATACTGTGATTGGATTTTTTTATCCAACCAGTAAGATCCCTCTGTGAATTCTGATGTTTCATTGCCAGTCTACCATAATTTACTGTCTTTGTGTTTTCCTGTCAAACACCAGCCTATAGATCAGGTTAAATGCAGCATTCCCTCAACTGTTTGTACCTGTAAGATATGCAAAGGAGGTAATTATTTAAATTTAATGTAATAAAAGCTTTTCTGCAAGTTCTAGAAAAAAAAGTCATTCCTCTTTCATGTTGGCCTCTTCTGATTAAGGATAATGACCTTTGGCATGCGGACATTGTGCTAATTCAGTAATATTTGGCTCACTGATCCATCAGAGCTGGAGGTTTAGACAGAGGAGAGATGAAAGTGAAATCTGTGTTTTAGACAGGCTGGCTGTACTCCATCATCATGACCACAGCAACTGGACAGATGGGAAACCTGCCCAGATATAGAGACTCAGCCATGAATCCCCTGCAACTGGTGCCATAACGGAGGTTTTGACAGAATATTGGTTGCATCCCAAATTAGAAAAGTCACACTATTTTAACTTTGATAAGAAGATGACAGTCGAATGTTCTTCAATCAAAGCCTTAAGGCTGTAAAATGCGTCACACTGGATTAACTGACACCACAACACATCTGACATGTCATCTTCACTTTTGGTGAAAAAGGGCAAAAAGAAAGAATAAACTGGACTGTAATGGAGAAAATAGGGCTTTCCCTACCCTTTCCCTGCCACCATCACTTCCACCTAAGTGAGCCTTCTCTGTCTGGGCTCCTACTGGCAAGCTCTTCTGGAGAAATCAGCCTTCATTTCTCCATCTGCTAAGGGCATCTGGAAGTGTGTCAAAGCGCCTTGGAAAGAGGCGCTTCAAACTCGAGCTGTACTGGCATGGTGGATCTTCTATGGTTGCAGGGCCACACAGAGGAAATTTCCCCAGTGTGGCTCAGATTAAAGAAGACAGTGCTGCTTACATAACTCTGCAGTCTGATGGTTGGTCAGTGAAAAGCGTCTACCACCACAGATGTAGGACAAGTATATATACATACCGTATATATATATGTATGTTTTTTAAATTAGGCCTCCAGTTGGTGGCCAGTACCTGTCTTTGCCAATAATAAGCAACACATTTGTCAGCATAAAAGCATTTGTCGTTGTCTTTTGTAGTGCTGACATGACTATTATGAAGTTGCTGTTTAATGATTTCACTTTCATGATGGAATTTAGGCCTCAGACTGTTGGATTGTGTATGAATTGTATGATTTAACATAGGGGTGAGACCACACCTTGCTATCCCTCTAAGTAATAGGCTGGACTAACTTGATTGTTCATCATTAAAACAGTAATCTTTTAATTTGATTTTTAACATACAAAACAACCTTGTATTGAACTATTCAATATGAATTTATTTTGCATTTAAAAGCCAGGGGAAAAATTCTTTAGATGTCTGACCAAGCCCATAAAAACCAAATTCCTGGGCAGTTACTTTTGTCTGGCATCAAGACTACACGTTATGTCTTGTTTGTTTAATCCAAACATAATCAGAAATTCAAAAACAACAGTTTGTGGTCTTAGGTGGAGTTTTGTATTGGGTGCAGTGATTTCCTAAAGTTTCCAGCATGGAAACTTTTCCAAAATACCACAAATTGTCATCTTTACATTTCTGTTTGTATGGATTAGAAAACATTTTAATTTGTGACCTTTAAGGATGTTTGTATCTTTTTTCTTTCTTGTTTTAAATTTTTCTCCATAAAAGATGTTAGTTCTTATGCTAAGCTAAGCTAATTGCCTCCATGTTCCATTTTCATATGTATTAAGTGTGAATTTATGCCCACAGTGTGGAGCTATTTTCTTTTTTTAGGTGAGGGAAACTTTTTTACCTCACTTTTGCAATAAAAAAGGTGCCAAAACGGACATTTGGACGAAGGTGTTAACTTATTACTTTTTGCTACATCTGCAGCTGCAAAGTGCATTTTCCTTTTCTTTTGGTAGATTTAGTTATTAACACACGTTTCTTCTCCATGGTGCAGCTAGGCTCCCTTTTTTTTCTGACTTTCAGTAGTTTTTTAATAACTGCATTTTAAAAAGACCTTTTGAATAATTCACTATTTTACCTTTAATACTCTTGAGATATTTAGAAACTCTTAGACACTTCAAAGAAAAGTAAATATCTTTACATAAATCTTAAGTGGAAGAACTTTTTAGTAAAATCCTTTGTAAATTACGTCGCATTAGTCGCATTCTCATTCAACTAATATTCCCTCATCAGAGCTTCATTTAAATTGTATGGAGAGAGGGTGCAATGATTTCCTAAAGTTGCCCTGAGTCCTTCTGTGAAGCAGCTTGATGTATAAGGCGTCTGGCACGTAACACTGAATGATTCAGCAAGAGTGTCAAATGAGGGACATGGATCACAGCTGCAGCGATGCCCCACAACATCAACATCACAGTCAGAGAGCAGAAGAATGACACTTGCATTCACCTCTGCCCCCCTCTCTCCCTGCACATAAACCCAAACCTAAATATTTATCCATTCCCATCTTACAGTGCTATGTTACATAATGACTGTATGTCCTGGTTAATGAACCAAAGAAGAAAAGCTGCAATTGTGAGTGTACACTTTAGTTCTTCAGAAACATTTTCATCACATAGTAAATAAGGAAGACAGTGCAATTTAACATGCTGTTGGTGCATTGTTGACAGTGTAAAAAAACACAACACGTGGAAAATGACAAATAATTTCAGCGAGTGGATGTTAAATAGAAGTTAGCGTCATCCAGGGTGCATGGAGTGAGAAACCTCTGGCAATATACAGCAGTTACAGCGGGTGAGAAACATATCTGCATTCATTTGGATGTCAGTGTAAAAACCTTAAATAGCCCCCAAATCACTGCAATGAAATGTGATGGATGAACTAAATAAAAGTAATTGAGTAGGTAGGAACCAAGTCTTGTTACAGCTTCTTAATAACTGGATCTGTCTCATTCTTTGTGCTGTGGTTAATGGTTAAAACAACAACAATAACAATAACAACAAAAACCTATGAGTTTTTGCAATTTTCCATCCTGTAAATCATTTGGTATCTTACTTAGATGGAGATGTATCTGCATGATATGAAAATGTTTCAGCTTTAATTGAACACAAACACACTACACATTGCCACAAACAAGGCTGGTGCATCAGTTGCTTGCTAGCTCACAGTTAAAGTATAGTTGATACATTGGTTGTTTGTCCAGCAGTCAAATTGGCGTGAACAAATGTGTTCGCATGCATTATTGCTCACACAGTTGAGGACCTCCCTCATGGCTGTCAGTGTATGTTAAATCACCTGAAATCACCTCTCTGCATGTCAAATGAATTATTCCTCTCTGTCGTACTATTACACGACAATGATCTTCTGGCTGCATCAAGCACTGCCCAAAGGAGTTTTGAGCCCACAATGGATCACACACAATCCTCCTATAAATATCGTCCTCCCCCTCTTAGCATGCATGCAGTTCATGTAATGGTCTGAATGGAAATCCAGCTGTCTGGGGAAGAGGCTGTTGTTTTGACAGTATGCTGCTAGATCTTCCCATCTCGTCTCTGTCTCTGGAACCAATCAATTCTGATGCTGCAAAACGCACAGGCCACCTGCTTCCTCTCTAACTACCACACACACACATGGTCTATGCACATCCACGCATGCATATAATTCTACACACACATCCCACTGTTCCAGCTTGAAAAAGAGTGCAGTTCTGCTTCTCCACATGAGTGAAGAAAGAAGGAAGACAAAGTGAATTCTGTCTGTATGGATGTGAAAAATGAGGCCTTTTCTGAGATGTTTAGATCCCAGCAGCCAAAAAAACACAAAATGGTGTGTTCAGACTGTCTCAAGGGTGAGGCTTTTAAAAGTGCTCTGTAAATCCTCAAGGGTGGCCATTTTTCGGGAGATGGGGCTCTGGGTTGTGTCTCTGACTTTTCATGCTAACACTGAACACCTGCATAAGCACAAATGACCGCCAATAGTAGATCACACACAGCCATTTGTGTGCTGAATGTGGTAACTAGTGCATGTGGGGATAAAGTCCAAACACAAAAATAGAATAGAGTAGTCTTTCACCAAAAATTGGTCAGATTTCATAATGGACTTTGGAGAATACCAATATGTCTCTGCTGACATTTGGGTGGGCCTTGGCACTGAAACTCTGACTTTGAGTTCTAGGAATCACATGGATCAGCAACTTCAGCTTCAAACTTTTCAGAACTACATTTTCATAACACATTTTACACGAGGAACACTTGTCAGTGGGCTGGTATGAAGGCTTAAAACCAAATAGAGAGTGTTGTAGTGTTGAAGAGAAGATTTATGGC
Organism: Acanthurus lineatus; assembly: GCA_029814665.1. Classification (NCBI taxonomy): domain Eukaryota; kingdom Metazoa; phylum Chordata; class Actinopteri; order Acanthuriformes; family Acanthuridae; genus Acanthurus; species Acanthurus lineatus. The sequence continues at coordinate 3,196,570 of JAPZDV010000023.1, read as the reverse complement.
AGGAACGACAGAGAACCACCTAATGTGTTAAAATCCTGCTATGCGCCAGAGCCCTTCCCTCACACACACACACACACATCAAGATTTATCATGGAGAATGGTTAAAATTGTGTTAAGATTTAAATATAACTTTAGATATATATTAGAATGTGGGCATAAAATCATATATGAAATTTAGAAGAAAAGTAAGGGGAATATTATTTGGTTGTGTTACCACATTTCTGCAGTGAGACAGTCTTTAATATTGCAAGGATGGAAAGTCAAAATACAGTTTTGGGAACACACTGTTCCATTATTGGTCATTTGCTGGTATTTCATTTGGTTTGGTGACTCATAAAGTAACAAGGGTATGAGTTTACAGCCATGCTAGCTGCTTATTGAGACTGTAGGTGATTTGATCCAAGTGCTAACAGGCTCACAATCACAAGCTAAGCTAAGTTAAGCAGCTATAATGTTTGAAAAGTTCATCTAGAGAGGAGCATAAATATCAGGTGATCATCAAAGTTTTAATGATTCCTCCTCTAAGCACAATGGCTATTAGTATCAAATGCAACAAAACTCAAAGGTTCCTTAAGTGTGGACCTGGTCTCATATATCCAGTCCTGTCTCTACGGCACTGGTCATAGTCAAGAAAGGTCTGTCTGCACACACGTTCATTCCGCTACAAGAAAAAATGCTCTTGCTCCTTTACATTTCTTTAAAATGTACAAATCCCTTGGGCGACACTAAGCCCAGGATGCCTCAGTGGGTATTCTGAAGTTGTCAACACATAGACAGCTGAGAGGGAGGAGGATGCCGGATGAAATAGTTGCCCAATTACAGGCTTATACCCACAGTCTACATTTGGTGAGTCAGAGTAGTCTGGACCAAAGCTGACCAGTCAACAGACCAACAAAGCTTTGCTTTTTGGCCACTAATTTAATTATCTGAATTTCCCACAGTGTTTTTCCTGGGAGTGAGATTTCCTGAACAGATCTGTAGACTAGGAAGTATTACACACCTAGAAAATACTTCACATTACATCTTATTTTGATAGCGGTCAGAGAACTGACCCAATATTGGCAACATGTGTTTCTTTTTACACCATAACCCCACAGTAGTGTTATGCTTATAAACCAATTACAGTGTATTTACCTATAATAAAGTGAGAAAGTGTATGTTGGAAAAAAGCTCAAGAAATGGTGCAGTGTGAATTTGCCATGTTCTAATGAGCACTTTGCACCTAGAAGTTATGACTTTTGCTCCTGTACTCGAGGTAACAGGAGTAGATACCACGCAGTAAAATAATACCAAAGAAAGACAATTTCCTCTCTGGACATCAAAAAACTCCAATAATATGAAGCAGAGTCTCATCTTAATGCTTCTTCTGTCAAGTAATAACAATGGATATTGGGTCCAGAGGGAAGGACTTGTCAGCATCACGCAGAGCCGTATACTCTAAAGAAGCTCACTGGGTGCTGTGAGCGCCTGGCTCAGGCACTTCAGATCAAAGTGATGATAGTTCATCAGCACATACCACAAAATATTTGCTTGATAACAGAGGGCAGATTTGACGGATCGCAGCCTAATAAGAAAAATTCCTTTCTCCCAGTTTGAACTCTTCTGGACGCAAGAGGTCATATAAAGTAATGCAGTACTCTTGGTTATGAGAGTAGAAGACAGACATTTTTGATTTCCTTGGTTGATGGACACAGTGATTCCAGGGTTTATCTAATGCCATAAAAAGAAATATGAATATTTTAATATGAGAACAGAAAATCCAGTTGCATCACATGTGATTTTCTCCAGGGAAGGAAAACTGAACACTTCTCATACATTTTTATTTAAAAAGAGAGACCAGCATAATTAAATTCAAATCATCACAGGGCATGAAGCTGTAACTTCAATTTGTAATTCTGCTGATGTTCCACTGACTTGCTGCTCTAGATGATAATGCTGTCAATGGGAAACTTTGCCTTAATTTTTCATTATCAATGTAATTTAAGCTGTGCAGTACTAATAGCAACTGCTTGAATGAAAAGCTTGAGTTAACAACTGAAAGCAAATGAGGACACAAGAGCCTAGAAATGTCAGTGTATGTTCAAAGACATCTAGATAAGTTAATATGCTCAACATGAAGTCTATTTGCATAGTGCATGTCAGAAAGGCTTGCATAAATGTAATGGCCGAGCTACTTATTATAGTAACCCTTGTACAGATTTTTTTTTTTTTTAGTTTAAAAGGTATTTGGTAAACAGTATCAAGCTGCATGGCTCAAATTCCCATCAGGACAAGGTAAACACAATGTCTGTGAAACAATCTGAACTTTTAACAAGACTAATTTCCCTTAAAGGCAACAGGAAAAAGTTTACACAATTTAGGAATGACCTCGATATTTTCAGGTCTGTGAGTCTTCACTTAGGATCAGTGGTCTTTTGAGCCAAGTGCTAAAATGTCAGCACGCTGAAATTCTCACAATAGCCATGCTAACATGCTGATGCTCAGATGGTTTTCAGCAGGTAATTGTTACCATGTTCAGCATCTTGGTTTAATGATCCCTTATTAGCACTTAACAAAACAGCTGAGGCTTACAACAATGTCAAAAGTTTTTGCAGGTATTTTGGCCAAACTACAGTTTTGACCTGATGGTCTGGCAGCAGATCATCAAAGTCACCTACAGTGGACATGAATGTCTGTGCCAAACTCCATGACTGTCCAATAGTTGTAAAATATATTTCACTTAAAACCACAAATGTGACTATGGTGGTGCCAGAGAAAAGATCAGGGGACTTTCCAAAGTCATTATGGTATGGGAACCATAAAATGTCTACAAAGTTTGTGCTGATTCATCAAGTAGATGAGATATTTCATGGCTTAATGAAAAACTTCGAGCTACTGGAGGTGTCAAGAGGAAATTCAGGGAATCAGCAAAGTTATTATGACTCATTCTTGGGGGACCATAAATGTCTGTACAAAATTTCATTGAAATCCTTCAACAGTTGCTGAGATATTTCAGCGGTGAACCCAGCAGCAGACTGACATTACCATCCCCAGAACCCTGCTGCTTCCATGGTTAGACTGTGTCTGTGAAATTGCTTGCCTTTTTAAAAATTCCTAAAACAGTAGGCTGCTCTATGCTACTGCTGCAACTACCATGTGCACTGACATATAATTTCCAAGGCAGCAGTATATTTAACCTCATATGGGAAGAAAACCAAATGCCCCCTGAGGCCTACAGCCAGAAAAATGAAAGCACACTGCCTTTTGTGGCGTGACTCCACAACCGAACAAACCAGCAAGCTGTACTATTTCATTATTTGTCAAGATAAGTGAGGCGCACCTGTGTTATGAGAAGAGGATTCAAACTGGACCGGACGGTGCAGGAAGCCCCCGTGCATTCCAATCCAATAAGGAAAGCTGGGCACCATGGTGAGCTCCGATCACGGGAGCCGACCTTGCATGTAGACATGTGAGAAACATCACAAGGCACGTTGCTCCGTTCTCAGGGAAGGGCCTTTTGCTTGTCAGCGGGGTCTGAACTGTGGGGGCGGGTATAATCTAAGGACGTCAGCCATATGTAGACACTGTGCTACCCGTTCCATATGGAAATATTCCCATATGTTCTTTGTTGTTCAAACATCAAAGTGGAGGAGATCCATTAAAGATGATTTTATGACAAATTTCGGCAAATTTGTAAGGGGGTGGAGGGGATTTGAATGCCTTGTAAAACCCACTCCACAGCATGCAAGACCACAACATTATGTCTGATATCCCACAGAAAATAAAGAAGTCTGACTAAGTAGTGTAAATATTGCTGCAGATTCTGAAGGGAATTTGCATTTTTGCATGGACGATATGTTATGTTCATAAATTAATCTGAAATGAAACAAACTTTAAAAAAAAAAACTGCAGGGACATCAGAGCCAAAGAAGAACACCATAAATTTATTGTGAAAAAAAAAACAAAAAACAAAAGCAACATTGGGAGGAAAATTTAATTCTGGCACAATTTTTTACCTGTATATTACAAAAAGGAGGAAAAGGCTACAAATCTCAATAATTTATACAAATACAACAACTTTAAAAAATAAATCTTTAATTTAGTAAACGCTCTGTGAACAAATTTCTGCAACAACCAACCGCTTGAGATCCCTGAGCAGAGACACAGAGTGAAACGCCTTTTTTTTCTCTTTTTTTTTTTTACATCTTCACTCAAGCAATAACAATTATCAGTGTTTGTTCAGAAACACTTCATGTACACACAGGAGGAATGAGCACGTGTTTGACTATCAGGTTTGTGAAGTGTGGGCCATCAGGGAATGTGAACTCTGTGTATTTTTACCAAAGTTACCACCATAACAGACAAAGACAGACACTATTATGACTGAAACAAGTGAGTGAATTTGTTATCTTCCATTGTACGTGTCACTCTGTATTATTCATAATGAGTTACTCAACTTTATTTGGAGCTCGTATCTGCTAACTGCCTTCATATAACACATAAAAACACAGTGCCAGCTGGTTCTGTTGAAAGGAGGGCGCAAAGCAACAATTTACAATGTTCAAACTAAGGACACAGAAAGTTCAGGAGGCTTGTGGCCAAATTACAAACAAATGAGGATCACAAATGGACATATTCTTACTTTGGGGAAAGTGCTGTTACACTCACTGTATGCTTTAAACAAACAGACATATAGATGTTAACTACACAAAACATATACAGAGTGAGACCTTGAGACTGTGTTTTGGACAATATGGGACATACTTCATGTAAGGAACCAGACCCGCTCAGTACCTGAGCTTCTACTTTAAGCCTGGCTCCTTTTTTTGCTGCATGATTTTCTGTATACTATACACAATGTAGGTATATATTAGGATTCATTTATACAAAGAAAAAGTAATTAGTTTTATTTCAACAAAAACAATAGGCATTAAAATATTTCCCTCTGACGTGCTATGTCTGTGCATTGCTCTGTGATGAGAAGGTGTGCATCGGCATAGCTTTTGTATTTGGTTATAAGAACTCATTCATCTGATTCTACTTGTCACGTTAGACTGTAAGAGCTTCAGGCTTGACGGAGAGAAGATGTAACCAAAACTACCCAAACCTGGCTCTTTGTTGTCTGTGACTTCCACGGGAAGCTAGCTTAATATTTCCATTTATAGCTTCTTTCTGTTGTTAACAAACAAGTTATCATGGTGACTTATCTTCTTTGCCAGTGCACAGCAAGAAGCAGTAGTCGTAAAAAAAACACAACATGTATGCTACTGTACACTGCTTAAAGATTCATACCTTTAATTATAAGGCATTATAACGTGAGAGGAGTCCCATTTGCTTTTGAGGTCCTATGCCAAAACAAACTGTATTCAGCAAAAATTCAGCCTTCATGGAGCTTTAAGAAGCTTTTGTTGTGCTGAAATGCTTATCAAATTAAATTCCCTTCATAAAGTTTTTACAAGATATCAGGACTTCTGCTACAAATGGGTTGCAAGATGGTGCTAATTTTCATATCTTCATTAAGAAGTGTGTGTAATCTCATTAGCAAAAACAAAGTGACCCACTGAGGATGTGAATGGAGATTTTAGCAATTTAAACTTAATTTACTTGTTATTTGGTGATATCCAATTGGTCACATTGCCTAATTTTCTTCACTATCAAGACAGAGCATCCGATGAAAAAACAATTTATCATACAGTGGTGAAAAGTTACCTTTTGCGGAGTACTCTGAGGTTCTTTTCTGTCTTTGTCTTTTATCTTAGACCGTCCAGTCAAATTTTACACTTTTAACTACAATCGCTCATTTAAAAACCCTAATTCATCACAAAATGTTGAAGGATGTACCTATCTCAGTTCAAGTTTAAGTGCTCTAGTTGTAAAAAGAAAAACAAACAAACAAAAAAAACCTCAACAGGAAAATGCATTATTCCTGTGAGAAGACTAATTTTGAAGAAAGTTCTAATGAGTCCAAATACTGTGTAGCGCCTGCCAAACTGAGTAATTCCTCTGAGGAAAGCTGCTGGCCTGAGGTGTATGCAGAGCTCAGGAGTTATTAGGAGTGCTGTGCAGGCACAGTTATGGCCTCTCTGAGCAAACATCCTTCCTGAGTCTCTTCCATCCTCTCCTGAATGACAAGAGTGAATGAGAAGCGTGCGGGCCATCGTTTCCTTCAGGTCTGGCATACAGATGGCATGTGGGCGAGCAGGGTGAGCTCAGGGGCTCGTGGTCCTCAGGCCCTGTTTCTCCATGATGTTCCACAGCTTACGTAAGTTGGACTGAGTGATGGTGTCATCCGGTTTCAGGTGAAGTGCTCGGAGGTAATTGGCTTCAGCTTCTTGTAGCTTCCCATTGAGGTGGAGAATGGCCCCCAGGTTCATCAAAGCTGCAGGATACTGTAACCAAAAGAGAGATCTTAGTCATTTTTGGACTAGATCAGTTTCATACTCACTGTACCTCAGGTTCGCTCCAAGTTTTGTACCAAAGACACGCTATCTTTTCTGTCCAAGAACAGCAATACAAGACTCTACTCTTTTATTGAGGAGCATTGTAGGCACTATAAGTATGAAGAATTTGCTGCAGAGCAACAGAAAGCGTAAAAGTACGAGTTATGTATTCACCACAAATGGTTTGTTTAGATAAAGAATTTTTTAATGAAAAATTTAAATTTTACGATATCAAAGGCCATGCATGGATATTTTGTGGGATGAATAATGCAAAGGAAGTCTATCTGTTTACACTTTTGTGGTATACATAATTTAGCAAAGAATGGAATTTGACCAGAAATGTTTTTCATCACTAAGCCAAATCCAATGTAGTGAGAGCAACTCCAAACACACATTATTTCTGAAAGTTAGAGCTTTGAAATACTTTTTGATAAGAATCTTATGGAAAAAAAACAGAAAATCTTAGAGGGAATGAAATGCAAGAAAATAAACAATAACTTTGTCCTTTTAAGGGACACATTCACTTTAAAAGAACATTTTTGTAATCTTGAGTAACCTTTACACAGCAGACTCAAACACGCTATTGATTCCTGTTTGTCAGATCACCTAGACTGTGTTTGGAGTTCAGTAATCAAGCTGCTTTGTGTGTCCCTGTGTCTTGTCATGTGAGAGGGAGCAACAGACTCTTTGAAGTGGGTCTGCCGAGACCAAGGGGCAAAATCATCATCAGTGTGACGTGTGGGTGAGTCACAGTGAGACCATGAAGTATCCAGGCCAAGGAAGGAACCACATCTGATCTCCATTTTAGTTTCAAGTGTGGAAAAGATGTCTAATCCTGCAGCAATGCTACTGTTTAACTGCTTAAGACTTTTGTAATTTACATGCATATAATTGTAGCTCCAAGGAAACAGGAATGGTCAAATATAAGAGTCTTAGTAAAAAAGGCCAATCATGGGTGTTTACTCAACTGTTTGTGACATTTTTTCCCTATAATTATCTTCCCATACACATATATCACACTGGCTGGTGCATGACTTTTGCCAGAAATCAGACTTTGAATTGTCAACTCGCTACACTCCGTTTCCTTCTTCATCTGAGTTATTACACAACTGAACTTGGTGGAGTCGGTAGATTCAAAAGTTTAGACCATGGCAAAATGATTATGGCATCTCAACATTTGATGATGTATTGTTCCACAAGCCTTTCTTTATTTTTTCCCCGTAACCCCACAACCTGTCATCAGTAATTTTCAAAGCAAGACTCTTTGAATGACACAACAGTGTTTGTCTTTAAATGTTACAAGAAATCTGTGGAATGTTATGAAAAGTGCATTGAACACTGAACTTTTCCCAGCAACAGCAGACTCAAAATATAACTGCTTATAAAAAAAGCCTATAAAAGGACATAAAAGCCCTCTTCATTTACTGTATGAATTATGAGTAAGAAAACTGATTAAAGTCAGTTTATGGATTTCTCTTCACAATAAAATACATGGTAAACAAACCCATTATAAATTCTGAAATGCAAATGTAAGAGTTTTTTTAGGTGTTTATTTATTCAAAGGCAAGCAACAACAGATGACTTTTTGAACCAAAGCACTAGTCGTACATATATTAAAGTAAGCCTGTAGTTCATGCTTTGCATATTGCATGTTTTGTTAAAAATGTGTTGAGAATAATGTTTTGGAAGGTTGCAAAACACAGCCACTCCTTGTATGACCATTTTCCTTGCTTTTTTCACACTGCAGGATGTGTGAACTTCTCTCCTTTGCTTGACTTTGCCACCCTTGTCTTAAACACTAAAAAACTCTCAAAAGCAGCTTTTTTATTTTTCCAGTGTCATGATGAGGATGAGTGATACCCCATGCATGAGAATTTAAATGGGAGCAATATGTCCAAATGTGCTGCTATTCCCATAAGGAGACAAAAAGGAAAAAATAAATCTAAATCTGGGTGTCTGGAAAAACCCTATTGTCTCTTAAAGAGAAGTCACTTCTTCTTTTCACAAAACAAAACAGATGCTTCATACTGAGGTAAAGGCTGACAGGAGCAGCACTCACTGACTCCAAAGAGTGAAGTTATGGGACATCGCTTCACCTCACTCGCTGCATGCGCACATTTACATTAATCCTTTAAGAAAACATAATTTTCTCTCTGTGTTTTAGTTTTTGTTCACAGTAGCAGCCAGGGTTTTTGACTTAAATGGTCAAGGCAATTCTGAGTCTGTTTGCGTTATAAATTGCTTTCAGTCTGAACCACCATCTGAAGGTCAAACCACAGAATAACACTGGGGGATCAATTTGAAGGGTTAGGGATTTTTACTCCAAATAATGCGATCCAAAAAATATCTGTTTATACATGTGGAGAGAATTGAATGTGACAGCAAAGGAACCACACATAAATATTGTATCAACAACATGCAGTTGACAAATATGTATATATTGGCAAATTAGTGCCTTTTAGCAGAACTGAAGTGAACCCAATCTTTAGTGCTGTAACTACTTCCCAGTCTCAGTCTAGGATGAAGGTTTGGTTTCACAGTTTTGTGCATTTAATACAACACAACAAATATAACTATCTAAATTTTATTTGAAAATGACTGAAAAAAAATCTATTTTTTTCCAATATCCTTTGTTCCAATGTATTTTAAAAATCAATTAAACTGTTTACTTTTTATTTTCACTGCCTTTTACCTCTTTTGATCTTTACCTGATGATCAGTTCAAGTCTCTAAACAGCTAAATCCAGAGAAGCTGCCTTATTTTAGAGTGAGTAATGTCTGCAGTTTTAACAATCATTACCAAGAAAGCAGAAAAGCTTGTGTGCTGCCTCTAAGGCAAAATCCAGCCTCCACCCCCTCAGTCTCAGTTTATGTCTCAGTAACCTGCAACTGCTCGCTGTGTCCCCCCATCTCCAGCGAAAAGAACCCCTTTGACCTCAATCTGTTCTTAATTTTTTCAGTAAGTTTCGGAAGTTTTCACATGATTCAAAATAAATGAAGTCTTTGGAATCGTTAAATAAACAAACTGTTTTATTCACTTCTGCCCATGTAAATATAGCAAGTTTGTCTCAGACACAGAGTGAGAATAAACTGATAAAAAAGAAATTCCCAAAGAAATGGCTCAGGTTATTAAACAGTCAATAGCTGGAGGCTACTGAAAAGATTTTTTGCCAGAGGCAAAAATGTCTGTCCAGGAAAGAGGAGGTTTTAGAGGGATGAAAGGTTGGTGAGGATGTGTAATCCTCATTCTGAAAAGGGTTTTAAGGATAGAGTTTGAAACCCTTTCTTCAGTTGTTTGAGAAACCAATCTGAGAAGCTTACCTGAACAGACAAAACCCAATATACTGAAAGCTTTTTGAGATCTTCTCAGATAGAGACCGACGAAAGGCATAACATGAAGCTATTTAAAAAAAGACTTCTGTGTCGAAAATCTACTAACTCTTGGTTTTCCTCTCTGTGCAGTTGCAGACACTTGGAAGATCTTTTCTTCTCCATTGCCATCTAAACTTATCAACTCCTGAGTTTAGTTTCCTCCCTCCAGTCTCCCCCTTAGGCTCCAACCTTTCCTCACTCAAACCTCTCTCTCCCTACTTCATAGAGCTAAGACTCTGGTAATTTATACCTCCGCTCCTGCATTCTTCCTCACCCTTGCAACACTTGCAACACTGCAAAATGTTCCCTTGTCAAGTTTTCTGCTGCTCTGTAACCTCTCTTTCCCCCCTGCCCTTTCTGTAATCTGACATGCAGGAGCAGAGGCAAGGCCAGATGTTGAGCATATTAGCCTAAATCATAAAGCAACATGCTATAGACTGTTATAGTCAGAGGTAAAGCTAAATTGGGGAATGACCCAACCATAATGACTTCAGATTGCTATTTAGTCAAAGATGAATGGGAAACTTTGTAAGGACAGATACCATACTGAGATCAACCAAATCCAGCCAAGCATCCGATAGGATTTAGCTTGTCTAGATAAAGGGAATTGTAGGACTAAGGGACTAAATCCTTTGAATGGAGGAAACGGTCCTCTTTCCCTCAGAGCTAGCAAACATGTGTGCTTAATATAAAACACCAGTCACTTTGGAGACAGAAGAGCCAAGCCCCAGTAAAGCATGAAATGACAAATGAAGATGGACAGGGTACACGGCTTACGTCAAGTCACATCGCAAAGAACAAAGGATAATGGTTAGGGAGAAGAATAAAGATGCTAAATTTTAATTTTGCCTCAGCTGTGAGCAATACAAATGGCAAAAGGCATCCATGCAAATGTGACCAAGTAGGGGCAAAAAAGTGCCTCGCTGTTTGGATGTGGACATCAAGTGTGTCTTTATGCAGATACAGAAAAACAGTATAAATGTGAAAATTACACAGATCAGGACCTGACTTAGAACTGTAAGGAACACACACAGCCTCAGCACACTTCTGCAGACATACACATCCATGAAGGGGTGGCAAAGACAGTCTCTAAATAGAAAACTCTATCATGGCAGAAAGGCTTAAATTAAGGGGAACTGTGTCACTGTGGGTGTAAATCACTGACCATCAGTATCAAGAGAACCATAAACTGAACTGCATGGTAGCATGCATCAAAAGTTGCTCATCCAGTTGCTCCCTCTGTTTTGCCTCAGTGTTCCTTTGTCCACTAAACAGATGTATTCGTGTTTCTTGGTGTCTCATCAACATAAAGCTTTTAGGCTCCAGTAAAGTTTACAAAATATGAATTATTAATGATTAATTGAATATGCTTTTTGTTGCATTCACACATAGGGAGAAAAGGTCCTGCTGTTTATGAACTAAACCTTTTAGTTCTTATACAAATAATGCTGCTTCCTGCTTATTCTAAAGCCAGTAGGTCACAGATGTGGTCAGCAGGGGAATGAACGAGCAGTGATCTTCAACTAAAACAATAACTACTTAACTTTTTAAGGGCCACTGAGGCTTTAACAGGTTTTGGTGAGCTTGGGCATGTTTGCTAACAATGAGTCAACCCTACTTTCATGTTAAGAGTCCAGTGTCCCTTTAAGTTTTTCAAATCCTTCTCACATACAAACATGCAAACAGCAAAAGATGGTGCAGTGATTAGATGCGAGTGTCCTCAAAACAAACAGAGTAGTCTGTGGTAACTTTTGAATGGAAAAAAAATCTCATAATTCACCTTAAATTCCATGGCTCTCTTAAATTATCTGTGCATGCGTTTGAACTAAAGCAATGAGAACAATATTACTTACATCTGGGTTTAATTAGATGTTGAAAACAAACAATTCTTTGGCAAAAGCTGAACTCTAAGACTGTAGAACAACAACTGGGATAGAAGCTCAATTTCATGGTTTCTTTGGAAATCTTAATTTTCTCCTTTTGTTGCACTCAAGCTTGTGTTTTGTCTTTTTGTTTGTCACTGTGTGTATACATTCTGCTGAGATTTTGCATGAAACACAAACTATATTTGTCTGTGTTACTTTTTTTTCCAAATATATTTTGATCATTAATTCTGATCTGATTTTTTTCTGATCAAGATACAGGAACAAACAGGGCGACCACATGCCAAACATATTTTGCGTCCGCTGAAGAACTCACTTAAACAACCCTCCTGTGAGACTGGACCTCATTTGTCCTCAAGATGTCAAAGTCCCCTAGCTGTTATTTTTTGTTATTCTCTTCCATCTACTTACCCAGGCCTTTGATGGACGCTACACAAACAAACCTCGAAGCTAAGTAAAGACATGGCCCCGATTTGTCTGAGGTCCAACAACAATAAGGGCGAGGCAGATGTGGTAGTAATAATACTAGAAAGTCACCCACAGTGTGATTGCACGGTGTCCTTTGGGGTAAATAGTAATGGGGATGATTGGTTAGTTGTGGTTGCACTCACATTGGGTCTCAGGCTCGCTGCTTGTCCGTAATACTTCTCGGCTGCATCATTTAGGCTGGCTTGTCTGAAAAGGGAAAACAGGGAGAGGTAATAATTACTCATCATCATTGTTCCTGGCCTCAGACGAGGTCCCGAACCCTGCATGTTATTTTCTTCATTGAGAAAATAACAGGAGGGAACAGCATGAGGGATGAGAAAAGCTGATCCAATCACCTTGTGGTTTTTTGTTAGATAGCATCTTTCGCTGGATAACATCTGTGCTGAGCAGTGAACAGCAAGCACTTTCTGCTCTAATTGAACCTTGAGGTCAGAACATTTGGCTTATTGGGTACTGGAAGAAAAACTCATCAACAAACTGAGGTTGGTCAGGAATATTCACTGTGCATATCTGTTTTAAGCTGTGTTGTTTGATATACCACATGATACTGAGACACTGAAGGAAACAGTGTGGACAAACACAAAGTCATTTTAATCTAGATATCAACTGAGGAAGCAGGGTACATTACGCAGACGCACCTGAACAAGCTGTACATGCCACACTGCGACAAAAAGGATTTTTGGGGCAGATGGCTTGACTGCATGAAGCCCTGGAACCAGAAACACTTGGTTCCTGAGGACATAAAACCTGCAGTAAAGACAGAAATGTCCTACATAATGCTTCTTATCTTCTTTTCTAACCCCCTGTTCTGCCTTCTGTTATACACAAACCTGTGGTTTGTCTGTCACAAGACACTTCCTGTTATTAATATCCTGGTATCTTAAAAATCACCTTTATGGTTCGCAGCTGCATGCTATTCACTGATGGTAACATTAGTCTCATTGCAAACAATTTACCTTTGACGAAGTCAAGGTCAGAGTCAACGACGGCTGGCTGTGGAGCCCCTTAAGTTGTAATGATCAAAGGAAGTGGGGCCTTTGGAACCACAGTTTCATTTCGGCTGTCGTAGTCTATTAAGGGATCATCATCCATATGGTTCCAGATAAAAGGCAAAGCTTTTTTAGGATTACCAGCTCAATGCCTGAGCAAACACGTAGTATTTATGTTTCGTTGAAAGTTAATGTTTTATGCGTTTGAATGTGTTTTTTTTCCCAGTTAAATATATTATGGTAAAGCTTTAATGTAGAGCCTAAAACTAATTTCTCATTTTCTTGGTTCTCATTTAAAATATAAAACGTCTTTAAGTAGAGAATTACCTTTAGGTCCTCAAGGTACACCTGGAGTTATGAGTCAAGTGTTGACCCAAGAAACTGACATTTTAAACTAATTACTACCAAGAAAAGACCTTTGATCTTAAACACCAGTACCGGGTTTGTATGTTTAACGATGAGTTCACAGTCACGGGGAAAGCAGAGAAAAACAATTTTATAGCTCTCTCAGCAGCATGGTAGTATTTTCAACAAAATGTTAATAATGTGTACTGTGATTATCTTCTTAGTCGAGCATGTTTGCATGCCAACACTTGCTTTAGTTAGCTGTGCATCAGTTTGCACAAAGCACACACACAGTACAGCAGAGGCTGATAGGATTGTTGTACGTTTTCCAGTTATTTGGTCTTATGTCAGAGCATCAGCCAAATTTCAGAATTTAAGTTTTCTGAAATTTTTGGAAGACCTGACCTGATGATTGAACTAGAATGTGGGTAAACACTTATATTATATTATATATTGTGAATTTTTGAAACGAATTTGATGGTTGTTTTTCTCACAGTTGTTGAGATATTTAAGTCTGTGGCCAAAGTGAATGCTAACATGATTAAGAAACATAATTATGACTTAAGGTAGTAATCATGCATATTATGGACTAACATACTTCAGATATATAGAAGAACATGCCTCTGCTGTTTAATTTTGTAGCAAAGCTGCATTTTTCCTGCTCTATTCCAAAGAAGCATTTTACATTCCAGAGGCGATCCAGTCAATGACTTTAGTTTCTGAATTTGTCCTAAGATTACAAATGCCCGTTCCACGTCCAACCACAAACATACGTTTGTTTGCCAACGTACTATTTAGAAAGCACGACCTTATGAGAAAATAAAAGCACAAATCAAATTCTATTATATCATTATCACATTTATAAACACATTATCAGAGGAGAACTGGAGTTAGCTGCCACACCATGACCAAAGGAGCAGTGGGACCTCCTAAGGCTGTCTGACTGCGAGTTCTGAGAGTCCAAGAACAATGGAGGCCAAGAATGTAAACCACTGACTGGGCTTTAAACCTGAGGAACAGTGAGTGTGAGGCTTCAAGAGCACAGGAATAAAAGGAAGGAAAGGGATGGGGAAAGTAGAGTGGAGATGAAATATCCCCAGTGGAAAAAAAATTGACTATATTTCAAATAAGAGACTCTACCGCTGATTTTTTTTTTACCCAGACATCTTGTTGTCTAGAGGTGGTTTCTTAACCCCCAGCCATGCACAAATCACAGCTCTGACAGTACCGCTTATAAGCGTGACATTGTTGGATAGTAATGACTGAACGGACAAATTGCATTTTCAATGACAGCCAGATATTTGTGCTTAAAAGGCAGCCGTCCCATCTGTCTCGAGCCCAGAATTACATTTTTTTAGAGCATGACTGTCTGTTGGAATGCTTCACTCAAAACCTCAAAGTAGAACTAATGTAACTTACAGCCAATTTTTCCATTTATTACCATGATAAGGTTATCAATTTAATGCAATTTATACACTTGGAAATTGGATCTAAATATGCACAGACTGGCATACCTAACAACATGACATGCTACTAATATACTAAGTGCATTGGATTATTAAACATAACACATGGTTTGGATGGAAAATCTATGAGGTGAACTCTGAGTGCATATTGCTGGATTCAGGAGGATTTTTAGGTATGTTCAGATGTATGATTTCACAGTGCAAGTTTGACAGACAGCATCTCACTGTGCACTGAGATGAGACACGGGAAAGAAAAGTACAAGCTTATCCCCACTAGCCTTACTGTTAACCTGTCTTACATTCACACTATAAACCGGAATAAGTTTGACAAAAAAATAAGTTCAAAGGAGGCAGATGGAAATAATTTCTTTGAAAGCAAAATGCTTGAAAACCAAGTGCCCGAGAGAGCAATAAAAGACATTTGCACATCTGAGAGTGTCTTCCCTTCCCCTGTAGATTCACTTGTGTCCTCACTAAACGAGGGACTTTCCATGTCGCCATCCAAGACAAACACGTATGGGACTTGAGCTGTGGAGGAAGTCGGACCCCATGCCAAGCAGGGGGAGAAAAGCTCTGCCCCAGCTCTGCTTGAAGCTCTCTTAAGCTGCCAGGGGCCTGAATCCTGGAAGAGGCTCTCTATACTGAAAGCTGTTGGTGGTGAAGATGCTGCGTGATCAGACTGGTAGGTGAGGAGCTACGTATAAAGCAGCTGGGTAAAAATCTTACATGGGCCCATGCAGCAATACTTTACCCTTGGGTTAGGCAGCAGTAGTGCACTTGGAAAGCAATGGTTAGACATTATGAAGCATTTAAAAAAAGTAATACCACTCTTGTGATTGTATGTTGAATATAAAGCTGCACCCAGCAGCTTGATAGCTTAGCTTACTACAAACAACATGGATACAGGGAAACACCTACCCACTCTGTCCAAACCAAGGTCCAAAATATTTCTACCAGCACCTCCAGAGCTCACAAATTAACATATATGTAACATCTTTTGTTTCATTCTGACCAAAACTATGACGTGAAAAATGTATTTGGCTTTAAAGGTAGAGGATTTTGCTGCATTTAATGTTTATTCATTTGATCTGAGTTTTTAGAGAAGATAAGATAAGATAAGATAAGATAAGATAAGATAAGATATTCCTATTAGTCCCACAATGCGGAAATTTGTAATTGCAATTTTAGAGTCTGTTAAGTGGTGCTAGATGGAACTGCAAATTTTAGACATCGGCCAATCATAGCAGCAAAACTCAGCGACTTCTGATTAATCAGATTTGGACCATTATGCTCTTCTATTTGTTATTGTTTTAAATCCAACCCATATTAGATAAAAGGTTTATATTGGGGCGGGTGACAATCTGTCTGAATGGGAGATGTCCCAGGCCCATCTGCCGTAGTGAATAAACCATTAGCTTAGCAGATTCCTCTGGTTCCTCAGCTATGCCATGGTGGCTTTGAAGCTGTTTCAACACAGGTTTGTTGACGTATCTGTAGTTCTTTTCTCCATGTAGACAATAAAAAAGAACATAAATGTACAAACAGACAAAAAGAGAACAAAAAGCCCTGCAACTCAGTTCAATTTGAATGACAACTAGGAGGCTGACATGAACCGTTTTCTGTATTAGTTGCTTGTAATAGCATGTAAAGTCTTCAACCCAACATGATTTAGGTTTTGTACGGCTTTAACTAGGCTAGCTGTTACCATGCGCTTCCAGTATTCAGGTTGCTAAGATGTGGCCTCATGTAAGGGGTATCATTTTTTCTCACTTAACACTAGACAAGAAAGGAAATAAGCATATTTCTCCAAATGTCAAACAATTACTTTGAAATTCTTTCAGCAGGCATATTTAATTTTAAAAAACTCTGACATGTTTATTGAAGGAAATTTCTATGCTGGGTCATAGTGTACAATTGTTTAGGTTTATTTTATACAGTAACTTGGCACATGACTGTATTCAGAAATATCTACTACCAGCATACATTCAAGAAAATATCAGCTTGTAAGCTGCTAGGGCTTTGCTGCTCAGGCTCATCAGCTGAACTGACCACTGATTTGGAAGGAGATTTTAAAGTATGAACCACGGCCAATAGAGACAGAGGCAGAGAGGGAGAGAGGAGAGCATAAGCACAGCATGCAAAGACAAACCAGCAGCTCTCAGGTTGGCACTGCAGCTAGAGAAGATTACAGTACAGCCAAGTAGATCACGATGGCTGAGTGTAAGCCCCTGGATAAACCATGCAGAAAGTACCCTCCTCCTCTCTCACACACAGCCTCATTTCTACTCTGCAATGGAAAACTGTAGCCCACCCATGTCAGCTGCAAACAATGAAATATATTCAGTATCCTTGTGCATCTGCTGGGGCTATGGAAATCATCAAAAAAAGAAAAAAAAACTCATCAAATACTCACCTGAGCATGTGGGCCGCACTGAAGACCACATCAAACTCCTCGCTGTCGAGGCGTGCAGCTTTCTCTGCCATCTCCGCCGCCTCCAGCAGCCGCGACTCTTCCAACAAAAACTGGCCTGGAAGGACAGGAGAGAACAGCACTGCTGTTAAAACGTCCAGGGATCCCCGCAGACGCACACAGGGATACACAGTCTGCAAGTATTGCCTTTGGCCCTGATAGATGGACAGCCCGCTTAGCCCCTGAAATAATACGCTGTAACACTAGATATGAGCGCAACATACCTTCACTTTTTGGCCACCTCTCAGACCCATTTGTTCACATTAGACAACCTTGTTAGCTTTGTTATTTTTAAATAAAAAAACGTTTCTTGCAGAAGGTTTGTGTCTTATTACAGGTGTGGCTGCGCTGGCAGTCAACTTCTGTGGACCAGAGTGAGATGGGATCAGTGGAAGGCCATGAACTGAGGGTGGACTCCTCAGAAAGGGCCAAGTTTAGAGAGGAATTAATACCCTGTTGACTCTGGTTAGCCCCTTTACTGTGCGAGGATGCTAAACCACCATGTGAACCTAAGCATATTTTCCTTAATAACTGTGGATGAAACTGAAGCTGTGAATACAGGCCTGAGGTGAGAGACAGAAGGAAAGTGAAACCTCAGACCATAACTGAGTGTAAAATAGCTCCAGGTTACAATCACCTCTGCAGTTATGGACGGTTCATGAAATATCAAAGCAAATCTAAGCAACAGAGGAAAGACAGTCCATGCATCAATATTTGCTAGGGCTCTACAATATTTCAAAATATTACACCAAGGTTGTCTGTGTATGCAGACTTTGAAACTGTAATTCATCATGTGACAGCATGACTTTTAAGGAAATGATGGAAGATTTCACTTTGAGAACAAAACTTGTTCGGTTCACATTTTTAAACCCCAAAGCTTTGGGGTTTGAGTGGTTTATTTCTGTTTAGTAACTATCCAAAAATCCAAACTCTGTTGCACTCAAATAATAAATATCCAGCAGAACACAAAACCATTTTGTGTGTTTGCTTATGATGCAAAACTGTGAACATTTAAAGCTGCAAACTAATATCAGCCAGCTTAATCATGACAAGGTAGTAAAAAAGAAGGACTGCGTTTGAGCCAATGAAACATAAGAGTTTGCATAGTGTGGACACTGCACCCTTTTCTCATTGATCAATAATCATGACTATTTATAATGTGTTTCTTCGCTTTGCAGCACTCACTACTTGTGTAAATCAATACATGTCATCTTGACAAAATTATTCAGCTTTAAAGGTAACAGCTTTGACTTACTGTACTTAAAGAAAATGCAAAAACCCACCGTTAACCTGGTGAATTGATCACCTAAAGCTGGTGTAATGATAGCTGCAAGCTGACACATCAGTTCATCTTAAAATGCTGTTTCAGACAGACAAGGTGTTAAAGGATTTTGAAGGAAGGATGTAATTTACTTGTCAGCTTATTCAAGCTGAGACTTTCTACGACAGTTAATTATATCCAATAGATAACACGCAACATCTTGTCATGTTGAGTCAAATGAAAAAGATGTAAGACGAGAGACGCTGGAATTGTCATGTTTAATATCTCCATCAAATCAAGAGAACAATCCCAGGAAATCATTCTTTATGCTATCCCCCTCTGACCACGTACGGACTGACCCCAGGACTGATCGCAGGAAGAAAGTTGGGGAAAGGGTCAGACAACACTGTTGTCCGAACAACCTGCCAAGGTGTGTAAGTTCCTGCCTTTGTGTGCACAAGTGCAGCATCTATGTGTCAATTTTTCATATTAAATATTTCAGGATGTAAGCATAAAGTCAGGATATGTCAAATTGAAAGTTTTTGAAAAGTACATATCTATACTTACCATAATGCATGTAACAGTTTCCCTTTGTGGGATCGAGTTGGATGGCCTTCAGGAAGTACCTCTCCGCCTCTGTTTTCTGCCCCTGAGAGAGACGGATTAAACACAGTGTCATTATTGTTTCAACTGCTCTTCAAAACTACTCATTATAAAAAAACACCACACTCAGCTTAAGGGCATAAATACCTTTGTGTATAGCTAATGTCCCTCCCCAAACCACAAACCTACTTTAACAATAAATCTTAATGAATGGACATGAAACACACGGACCACGAGTGTTATTCTTTCAAATTCATGTGTCATCCTGTCAAAGTACACATTGTCATGCTTGGCACGACGAGCCAGACAGGGGGCAGAGGCTCGTTCGTTACACACTTTTATCTGTGCAAATAACACTTCCAGAGCCTAACCGCAGATTATCGTGTGTGGCCCAACCGCTATGGAGCAAGACGGAGAGAAGTGGATGGAAATGGAGTGGAAGGGTGGGAAGAGAGGGAGAGGAAAGGGAGTGAATAACAGAGAAACAGTGAGTGTGATCATCTAAAGAGATCTTTAGGTTCACATAAGCACACCCAGGTGCATGGCACACACATGTATTGTGTGTGTTTTTTTAAAATCTGTGTTTACAGTATTGTTCCAGCCTTTAGAGAGATCAAAGTATCCATACTGGGAGGCTGAGCATTGCATGATGAAGGGAAGCATCACCGAAACCCTATGGACCTAAAAAACTCTCCCAGGTCCTTTAGACTGCAACACGTAACCAATCACAGCCCAAACACAACAAAGCATCTGGCCAATAGAAGAGCCAGCTGGGACTCCGACACATCCCTGCTCTCAGATGGGCACCAGATGCCATCTGATCAACAATTACTAATGTGCATTCATCTATACAAGCTGATGTTTTAGCATTAGCAATGCAAACATGCACAATGTACACTTCATTTGCAACAGCTAAGATAACTTATGTAAACTTAGAGATGAACCAACAAAATAAAAATTTAAGGATTATTACCAAAGCATCTAAAAGAACGAGGGAGCACTATATGAAGCAAAAAAGCCAGAAAAAAATGTATATGAACTTAGTGTGAAACAGTTAATTGTTTCAGTTGAAGTCACATAGAAGAATTGGCTTAAATCTAAACAGTACAGTGCAGCATTAATGACAGTATATTTACTTAAGTATATACATTTCAGAAAGCTGTGGATTCAATAAATGCATACTTTCCTAATGTATAAATATCTGAATGGGGTTTTCTTTGATGCTATGGAAAATTAGGACTTTGCTAACTGTATGTTTCATAGAATCGATGGTGTCAAAGTAATGACCACATTTTCAGTCAGAGAAGCATAATCTCTGTGTGTTTTTATGCTTGGATCACGGATGTAGGTATGTGTATGTTTGAGGGCCCGCTGGTTTTAAAATAGCAGAGGCCTTCATCTGTTTGTTAAACCTCAGAATTAAGCTTTCACACACTGAAATGACTTGCAGTTGTGAGTTGATGGAAGATTGGGATTAGGACACATTTCAGTTTATTAATCGATAACATGTCACAAGTAAGCAAAATGGCAGGCATGAGCAAGAAGTAAGTGGCAAGTTGCTCACCATTCTTTGCTTGTCTTGAAAGAAACATTAGGGTTCTTATTAATCCCTAGAGGGACAATTTGTCACACCATTTTTTATAATACTTCAGTGTTGAACGTCCTTAAACTGGCAATTGAATTATCTTTCATCTTTAAATTTCTGGACTTTATCACATTTGGCTCTCCCGTCTTTAAGAATCATTGGGAAACTAAACCAGCACTGAGTATCAGTTCCTCTTATGATTTTTTCAGAGACATTGCCCAATAAACCACTCGTTATCATTAGCATTCTAACCCTAACCCTGACAGGTCTTGATGAATGTAAACTAATGATCTCTTTGCTGTGAGGAATCAATAAGGGAACCAAGATTTTCCTCAGTGAGGCTTCAAACTTTCTGGAAAATGCATCTTTAGCTTCCTAAGGTGAAACCTGTATATTAGCAAAGAGAGACCTTTACATTTGACATGGATGCAAAAAGAAAGCAATTAGTCTAAAGACAAA
Organism: Acanthurus lineatus; assembly: GCA_029814665.1. NCBI lineage: Eukaryota > Metazoa > Chordata > Actinopteri > Acanthuriformes > Acanthuridae > Acanthurus > Acanthurus lineatus. The sequence continues at coordinate 3,175,230 of JAPZDV010000023.1, read as the reverse complement.
GATGATGATCTGTTAGCACTTCAGAAAGCTTGTCTGCTGTCACGTTCAACATTTCATAACATGAAGCTCCTTCTTTGATGAACTGAATGCACCTGAGGCTGAGAAAACACCAAACTGATGAGAAAATCAACAACAAAATTCCAACAACCCTTTGAGCCAAACTGTCAATTGCATATATTCACTTCTTATTCTTGTCAGTTCCGTGTTTGGATGCATAATCCTCCCTTTTGTCACACACATGCTGAGTGTAATGGTGCGCGCCTCACACATTTACATCTCGTGATAACATCAAATAAACTGCAGATGTAGGTCTGATGCTTCGGACGCCACTGGGATTATGAATGAAGCCTGTATTATATTAGCTGAGGAAATGACAAGTAGATGACTGAATCAAATTTGGAAAAAACATCAATGCAGCCATGTCCATCTCTGACCTGCTGAGTGTACAGAGAGCCTGAATACACATCCTGATTCCTGAATGTCAGCAGAGGAGTGGAAGAGTCAGAGCAGCGGGTGGATGATACTAATCTGTATCATTAACTCCCCATTCCTGCCTGTTTTGTCCTCCTCTCATTCATGAATCACAGCAGTTCTTAAGTTTCTGTGCCTCAGCTACCAGTTAAGCTCCACCAACCTCCTCTCACCCTTCTCTGACCCTGCTGCCAAAGCACTATCTCGCAGTCTCTAAAAGAATCCTTCGCAGATCTGAACCTTAAAACCCCTTACACAGATTTGCTCAATCTCACAGCTCTGGTGTGTGACACAGGCTTTTACCCACAGTCCCACACTCTCACGCTGCCCAAATAAATCATAAACCGAAACACTTCAACAGCAGCAGAGATGAATGAACAAGCACATTGTCTTTCTGATATCAGAATGGTTAAACAAAGCTGTAGTGCGATGCGTACTATAACCCCACATTTTATATGTATATATTTCTTTTAATTACTTTCTAATTGGTGTGCAATGCTGCTTATCATGTTGTCTCTTTTCATTTGTATATTCGCGGGTATTAAAGGTCAAAGTAGCTCACAAATTTCAATCACTGACCACAAATTTCAGGCAACTTTTCTTAATTTATGAAACATTTGTGTGTTGGGGTTAGGGTCAGTGAAAAGCTGCACCACTCCACTCCAATGTCACACCAAGATAAGGTCAAAAAGTCGGCAGTTCTGCTGACAGTTTCTGAAGCATCTTCTTCACAGTGGAGCCACAGGGAGCGTAGAGGCAAGGGATAAAGGAGGCAGAGGTCTGTAGGGCATGTAGGCATGGGTTTTGATCTGGCTTAAATGCTGTTGTCATAAGGCACAAATGACGCGGCCACAACAGGAACAGCATGTACAGTAAGTGGAAGCCTAACTTGAATTAATTGGTGCAATCTTTTTAACCCATGTTTCCATAAAACACACCCTTTTTTCATTTTTAATGGATAAAGAGGCTCTTTGCTTGTTCCAAAAAATCTTGTTTGGTGGCATTTTTGGAATCAAAACATCACAGGGTCTCAAGACCCCACTGCCATCTATCATAGTCAGAGATCTACAGATATTCATCCCTGCAGGTTTAAACTCTGCTTTACTCCAACATCAATAACAGTTTCATTTGTAAGGCCCTCTAAAGAATTGTGTTTTTCTCCTTGAAAGTCCCTGCTGACAGTTTTATTTCAGATGATTTTATGTCCAATTGCCTTTGTGCAGAGAGGATTTTGTGTTATCTTGACAAGCAACTTGTATTTATTTTGTTAGCTGAACTTTACTTTGACCATCAGTCCGACCACAGACGGGAAAATCAATCAAAGGTGCTGGAACTCCATTTGATTTAGACACACAAAGATGTACGACCGTATGACTGCTTCACTGAGGAAAAACACTGTAATGGCTTTATTAACCCACAAATGTTTGAAAATAAACAGGAGGAATCAACATGACTTTAACAGAAAAACGTTTGAAACTTTGGTTTGCTGCCAAGAATTAGATGAGAAAACTGATACTGTGCAACTACTGAAAATATATACTTATATAAAAGTACAATTACTCAAAATTAAACTTACTTAAAAAGCAAAGGTAAAAGTAGAAAAAATAAAAATTGCCTTTTGAAAATTCAACCTAAGTTTAGGTAGAAAAAGTACTTGGTTAACAAATTACTCAAAGTACGAGTTACTTTCCATTTTAATGTTTTTAAAGTGTGTGTGCAAGTGCAAAACAATGTAAAAAGGACACTTGTTGATTAAACTCTTTTTAATGAAGCAGTTCCAGTTGCTTTTCTAGTCTTTCAAGATTATTTTTCAATTTGAATAATGAAAATGGCTAATGTTTACTAGCTAGCTACATTTTGACCCAAGGTTTATCAGTTTCCAGTGATTGCTTCATATTTGCTGCACAGATTCAAGGGAGTTCACAATCTTCTCATCTCTGCAAGAATGCAAATATGTATGTATTTCCTAAAATGTCACGCCTTAATGTGTTGATGAGGTGTGGAAACAAAAATGGTTGGACATGTCAGAAATTCTGGCAAGTTTTATGATGTGCAAGAAAATGTTTTTCCACACATATCACTTATGAAACACAAAATAATAATACTGGAACAACAATACATGAAAAGAATTAAAAAAAAGAATCTGTTTCCTTAAAGGAAATGAAAAGGGACAAGGCCGGAAAGACTCCAGAGTCCAGCCTTTTCTATGGAAATCCAGATCCCACGGCTCCAGGCTTTTAAACACATTTAATTCCTTTCATTAGGGCCCAGACTGTTAGAGAGAGGGGTGTCAGTTTAAGGCTCCCACCCCTTTTTTGACCTTCTGTACAACTCCTCTTCTAATTTGTTTATTTTTCCTCTGTCAGTCCTTTTCAGCTCTAACTGCTCCCCTCGGTCAGCTCTACTCCAAATACGCCTATCTAGCTGTGATCTGTAATGGATGACTGCACAACCCGATCACATGACCACCTCCTTGTCAAAATTGGGGACTCTGACAAGTTCTGTAGCCTCTGAGACCTTCCCCCAAAAGTTTCTCTGTTTATGGGAGCACATGTTGGCTTTGTGATCCTCATGGGATCACTGCTGTCGTGGAAAATATCGGACAAATCCAGATTTTTTTTTCTTTACTAAGTTGAAAGATCTCAATTTTCTTTTTGTTAAACAAGCCAACTGATGTACATTTGTTGCACTGTTGATTTTAAGTTGCAAATGTGGCAAAAGCCTGGACAGATTTTTTTTAATCAAGAAGTCCTAAAACCATGACAGTGAGGAGCATCTTCACATATGGTGACCACCCTTTCATTTTCTCCTCACACTTTCAGTCTCTTCCTTTATCCTCCCTTTCACACCCACACACTATTGATCGACTGTAGAGACTTCAAGACATTATGACTGTCGGTAAAAAGCTGAAAGAACTGATGAAAAGCCAGCAAAGATGAAAGAGAGTGTAATAAAAAGAAAGTGAAAAGCAGAGAGAGCACATATACTGAATGACAACTTGTAAAGGGAAGTGAGAAGGTGGACAGTGTGAGGTCAGACATGTACAAGTCAGCACGGACCGACTGCACAGCTTCACATGAGAAAATGGGCTATTTTATTTAGTAGATCTGCAAAAATATCTTTAAATGGGGTGTAGGAGACTAACATTTGGCCTATCTAGATGTCTATTGTTGAGAAAAGCCGGATTTATAGTCCAATCAACAGGTTTACAGGATTTGGGAAACACAAAGTTCAAAGTCTTACCGTAATAGCCAGTAGTTTGCCATAAGTGAGGTGTGCAGGAATGTGGTCCGGTTTGGCTCGCAGGGACTCTCTGTACCAGTGTTCAGCTTCAGTCAGCTTGTTCAGTCTCATGTAAGCTTCTCCTGTGAGAGTAAAATGAAGGACAAGTTGGGTCACAGTGTTCAGAGGTTAAAACATCACACGTCTTCACAATGTTCAGCTGAAGGTAGTTAGACCTTCAAATCATTTCATCTGGCCTCAGAGTCCATTCAAGCCCACAAACAATTTACAATAAACAATTAGGCCTAATTTTGATGCCTTTCACAGCAGAAAACCTTTGGTTCCCAATGAGTAACGAACATTCAAGTCCTTGTTTGCTGAAACTGATATGTATAAATTTTTTACATGTATTTATATGTATTTATACCCTTATTCCAATTCAAAAATAAACACAACTACTTCTATTATCATAACTGAACCTCTTTAGCAAAAACACAGCAGGTTTCCAACTTTACAGACAAGATACTATTCAAAACAGAAAACGATAAGACCAAAATGGCACAGAAGACACAAAAACAAAATGCACACACACACACACACACGCAAACTCCAACACCAGGCTGAAATGATTACATTTTAAATTACCAGAGCATGCTGTAATCTTGTAGGTATTCTCTTTTCCAAAAAAAGTAAAATAAGCTAAGTTCAGTGACTTAAAACACTATGAGAACATTACTTAGTCTACAACACACTCATTCACCCCGCCTAATCTGTCAGACACCCCTCCACACACACATACACACATGCATGCACACACACACACACACGACTCTGACCCTCTGCCTGCTAACACCTGAAAAAACAATAACCTCTCTTCATGACCATCTCATAACACTTGTGTTATTGAAAGAATTTGACAACATAAGCTTGTAATTGGACACAACACGGTTAAAATTAACATTTTAACATACCGAGACTTAACGTATCCCAGTTGCATTACACATACATTTTCACCACACCTTGGGAACACGGTTTATATTTCAAATGAGTGGAAAAGTTGTTTAGGCTTGAGTGGACTAAAACTTTGAGTCCACTGGGGTTACAATTAATTACTTCCCTGATCAGAAACTGTGATAAGCAACAGGTGTCACATGCATAGACACAACTTAGGGACCTTTTTCATTATTTTGAAAGCTTAGTTCAATAATGATCCACAGTCTGTTTTTGTACAAATCAGACCTTCGGGTAATAATGTCTGTGCACGCATGTTCCTAAAACTTACATGTAAAAACCATATTTAACAAAATATTAATCATAGCTTTCTTTAAAATGTATCTGCAGAGGACCTTTAAAAAAAAGTACATTACATATGCTTAAAAACTGAATGTGTTTTATAGACAGAACTATCTGTGTTTCAGAGATTTAACACCAGCTGAACTATTTTGTAAAATGCATGTACAGGTCTGCTTTGACATGACCTCTTCAATTGCTGATGGGTTTAAAAGCAGCCAAAAATCTTGTGATTCCTTCCTGGCAGCAGACCTCTGTATGAGATTAGCACAAACATCATCGTGCAATTAGAAGTGACATATTAAAGCAGCTCTTTGGAGTGGAACATTCCGTGGCCTGCCAGAAAGTGTCGGAGTAAGAGCAGCAGGATGCAGATTACCACCCAGGTCTGGGTCTGATGAAAGCTTCTGCTCTTTGGCGTCTGACAAACAGCATGAGAGCCGCACAGTGACTGAAACTTGAAATGCATATGAGCAGGTGTGCCAAATGTGCAAATCAGTTTAGTGAGGAAACAACGCTAAGTTGCAGAAATCACAGATCTCTGGCTCAGTGCCTCCATTACAGATGCAGCGCTGCTCTTTAACGGTTACTGGAGCTTTCATCAACATTCTGACAAAATCTCAGTTGGTCTGTCAAATTGCATTTTGCCAACATACAAATGAATCGGTGGCACTACCTAGTCTGGATTACAGTCAAGTTTCAGCTGTGTGTGTGGCTGTGTAAGTAGCGGTATGTGTATAAGAGAGACAGAAAGCAGGAGTGAGACTGAGAGAAAAAAAAAACAAAGAGAAGCAGCTATAATGAGCCTGAAAGCAGCTGTTCCACAGCTGTAATCTAACAAGCTGGGTTGTTCTTGCAGTGAAAAGCTAATTAACTTTAACTTTTTGTAAACCTTACTACTGTCTGGTCACAATGCTGTTCAATGGCATCAATTCAAGTAAAATCAAGACTGATATTTCTTAAACAAGGATTTTACTGATGTAAATGGGTACAAACAGTTTGGTTGAGCTGTTAGTCTGAATTCTATCTGAAAGTGATTTTCATATTTATTAAACAATTTACTTTGTGCTTTGATCCCTCAAAACTTTTTGCAGTAAATATTAGCTCTGTATTTTCATATTTATTAAGCAGGGGCTCTCAGAAAGCCCCAGCTTTAGGATTCACAACTAAAAAAATCTAAACCTGGGGTTAACATCTCCCTCAATCCTCCCACAGCATGAGAAATATGACAAATGTTTGACCTCCACTATTCTACACATCAAAATATTTAAAATATCTAGTCATTAATAAAAATGTACAGTTATAAACAAAAATTATTCTATTTGTTTGTTCCAACCTATACTGATGTAACAGGTGTTAACCTGCAATGTTGTAGTAAAATCCAGTCATGGATGTGTTTGCTGCACAGTGGGTGTTAGTGAGCCATGAGCCGTTCGACATTAAACCTTTAAATGCAGAACAGCTATTTGCAAGCAGTGGCCTTACTGGCATTTTTTAACACCGAACACTCATTGAGAACTTGGTTTGGCCAAGACTCTGTCTGTCCCGAAGAGACTTAAAATTTATTTGTTTTAAGGGACCCAAAACAACAAGGTCAAACAGAAATTCATGATGTATAGCCGTCAAGCGCTCAAAAAACCCCCCAGACCTCAGTTCCGCTATTTTCATTGCACATAAAAAACAACAGATCTTATACTTCCGATCCTGAAACAAAATCAGCTCTCACCCATCATGTTGTAGAGGCTCTGTGGTGCAAATTGTCTTGGCATTTTCTGTATTGCTTCTTTAAACACTGTCAGGGCCTCCTGTGAATGAAACAAGTAGAAAAAAGGAGGTGGGGGATGTTTACATTAAAGAGCAGGGACACCCCAACAGAGGAACTTGCGCTGGAGTAACTAGCTCTTCCTCTCAAACAGTCCGGGTCCTGACACCCTGAATACAAAGCGTGGAATTGGGGGGGTTTGCTGGGAGGCTGGTTCAAACAGAGTCAAGCAGAAAGGGTCTATCCTCTGTGTCATGGCTGTTAAGACAAGTACAACTGTGTCACATATTAACTAAAGTGGAGGTAAAGTGATTCACCCCAAGAGTTTAGATGGCTGAGGGAGGTGGACCCACTTCATTGCAATAGGAAAGGTTGTGGTTAGAGGCTGGAGGAAGTGGGACTGCTCTCTTTCTTCTGCATACCAGCAATTTAGAAAAGCATTTATCGAATCTGCAGTGCGACTGCCTCAATCCTGATTGAATCAGCAGCATCAGAGCTTGCGTACAATATAAATGTGCAGGATTGGAAAACCAGTTACTTTAGCCAGCACTGATGGTCTATAGGGGCATGAAAGAGAGCAAATTTGTTAGAAACAGCCTGAAGATTTTCTACAGAAACACTGCGTCCCCTGTGACACAAGCAATTTTGGAGCATGTCTATATAAAACCGAGCATTTTCTAAGTGTCCCCCAAAGGCAAGTGACTGCATTTTATCTCAATTTCACAATGTTTTTTAAATCTACCAGAATGTACTGTATGTAAAGGAGCAATGGGGCTGTTTGTGAGGCAGAGGAAGTTTAAAATACATATAGATATACTGCAAAATCTGTATATACCAGCCAAAATACACTCAGATGACACTTTATCTGGTAAATTGAAATTTAACTGAACAGTCCTACCTTAGACTCTGTTTTTAGGAAGAATATAATGTTGAATTTTTGTTGATGTTAATGGAAACATTTAAAGTCAATGATGATATTAACTGTTGAGGTCACAGTTAACAACCAATGCTCACATTTAAGAATAACTTAGCATTAAACTGTGTTTGATATACTAAAGCTTTGTGGTAAACTGATGCTATTTATTAACTTAAAGTAAAACAACTCCCACTGAGGGGACCATGAGGTGATGTGAGTTTACTGCAAATGCCCTGGATGGTATAACAGCTTTAAACACACATGTATCTCTAAGGATTTTTGCAGCAAAATGTGAAAAATATGTTTTCAGTGTTTGAGTCTCTACCTCCTGGTGTCCCTGTTCGTGTAGCAGCTTGCCCAGGTTGTACAAGCAGCTGGTGACTGAGCTCTTGTGGGCATGGGGGTCCTTCAGGTTCTCATCTGGAATATCAGCGCAGGTCAAGAAGGTGCGCTTGGCCTCATCTAGGCGACCCTGATTCATCAGGATGATGCCTGTGTTCAAGTAGGCCGCTGTTGAGAGAGCGAAACATGCAATTTTCATAAAGGTACTTGAAAAGGTGGCACTGACTCATTTCTTGCCTGTATTAGAGAAAAATAACATTTTGATGAGTTCCAGACTGGGTTTTGCAAATGACAGTCAATCGAAGCTGCTCTCATTAGGGTTACAAATGATTTATTGATGAGTGCTGATACTGGGGGCTGTTCCATTATACTGCAGCTCAATATCAGCACTGCGCTTGACATTGCTGATCATAACGTTCTAATCAGTAGAATAAAACAGTGTGCAGGCTTATCAGGCACTGCCCTGAAATGTTTGTTAGGTTATATCTCTCTGACAGAGAATTTTCTGTTTGAGTTGGTACTTATGCTTCACTGTCGTTCCATTATTGTCCTTCCTGTAAGTGTTTCTTTAAGTGGTGATTGGCTCTTGTAGAGGTTTAGATTCTCTCAGAGCTCCCTCAAAGATGTGTGCCTTTTCTGTAAAAGGTATTACCATTTCCCTCAATGGTTCAACCCCTTGACACAAAACGTCCCTCACTGACTTTAAGGCACAGAAATCAATAGTGCGGAAAAGTTGAGTAACAGACATTTCTTTATGATGTTCATCTAAGAGGGGGGGAAGAGTGTTGACTACATTTCTGCTTTCCTGTAGGTTTGACCATTGCATGCCTTTGGGATACTAGTGATACTTGCTAAACTTTTCCTTGATTGGTCAAAGACACCATCTAAAGATCAATATGCAACCAGAGAGTAATTAGTCTCTGTGGAGCTGTCTCTTTAAACAACTTTTATCAAGTCTGGCTGCGGGAATAAATACAACAGATCAAACTGGAAAGCTCCTCAATAGGGTGCTGACATTTTATCAGGTTAACAGATAAGTCATCTTCTTCTCCTCTGTCCTTGACCTTTGTTATCTTAAAAGCTTACATTATTTTATTCCATCTCCTGAGACCTCGAGTCTTATCTTTCCTGCATGGTATTGAATTTGCGGATCAATATCCAGACTTTTTACCTTAGCATTGATCTGCACTGAGTCGAACAAATAAGAAAAAAAAGCCAGACAGAGAAAGAAATTTTCAAAATTTCATCAGCCATCTAAACTGATATTTTCTACATTGAAAATGTGACAGAAAGCCATAATACTTTATGCAATTTACTACATTTGCATTAGAAGCTCCCAATTAGGCAGTGAGTCACTGTATAACCTTGAAAACTGCTCTAACTGTCACATCACAATTCTGTTTTCAACATGTCTGCTGCCTAATGTAATTAATTAACCCCGTTATCAGCTATACAGAAACAAGATTGAATAATTGCATGCTAAATGGAAATTTTCTAGTCTAACTAAGATCTTGATTAGGTCTATAATTAATTCGGGGAAGAAAGGAAGAGACGTTCAAGATTCTCTGTTTATCTGTCATTGACTGCCTGGGACAACGGGGAGCTAATTTAACGCATGATCAGGTGAGATTGTGAGCGATTTGTAATAATCAGAAGGCGAAGCTGCTGAGGACGACGCTGTATGGAAAATGTTATCCCAGAAAAAAGCAGGAAAATTGTGATGAATTCTTAGTGGAAGGAAAGAAAGAGTGATAAGCAAAGAGAAGGGAGAGAGGCAGGAGAAGCAGAGACAAAGAGGTAGATGAAGGACAGGGAGGAGGAGGAGGAGGAGGAGGAGGGACAAAATGTAATGAGAGTGTCATGGTCTGAAATCATAATAGATGACTTCATGCAGTTTCTTGATCTGTTGACATGAGTTGGCTTTGAGAGTCAGTCAGACAGCTGTGTTCAATGCTGAATGTCAGTTGTATACCCGCTGCCCTTTGCCACCTATTCCTCTCTCTTCACATAACCACAGCCTGTGCTCACTGTTGCCTGGACACAGCACAGCCACAACCACAAGAGGCTGGAGATTGTCAATAAAAAAAAAATAAAAAAAGGCTGTACTTACAAGCCAGAGTTGGCCGGCTCCCAATGGCCAGTTTATAGTAGTGAAGTGCCTCTGAGAACTTGTTGCTCTCCTGTAGCAGCAACCCACTGGAACGGACAAAAAAAAAAAAAAAAAATACAGTCCAGGCAGTTTAAAGCTTCAAATACTCAAAAGAGGAGATGTTGAGGCTTTAAAAAAAACTGTTAGGATTAGACAAAGCAGCTGATTGAACCGAGGAAGAAGATTTAGAACTCAGCAAACCACAGACATTTCAGAACACCGGGAGTGTTGGCTGTGGATGTTTTGTGTTTTCCCCCCCAGGCTCTTACAGCATCATTAATAACCCTGTCAGACAGACAGTACTCTGGAGAATACAAGACAACAGGCTCTTCCTCTGAGAGTGCAGCTCTGATCAATGGACACATGCACTTAAAAGGAGAAATCGTCCATTTGTTCACACACACTCCTGAGTGACTGAATGAAACAGCCAGAAGTGGAGACACACTTATAAAAGAAAGTAATGTATAAAACCCTGACAGGCACACTCAAACATGAACTGATATATAACAAATTCAAAGCAAATGATCATTGAAGATAAGGAAAATAAATGTCAGTAGGAAAATTTGAGAACACAAAAACTCACAGGTTATACAGCATGTCTGCCATGTTGCTGCGATAATAGAGGGCGTTTCTGTATGCCTGCTCAGCCTCCTCCATCTTGCCCTGGCTTTTCAGGACATTTCCCAGGTTTCCCCACGCTGACAGGTAACAAAGGAGAAGGTAAATCAAACAGAATGAAAAAATGCAACTTTTGCAGCATCTTATAAAGCTCTTAAAATAAAGCAATAGGAGAGCACATCTCTGTGCCAAGTAATGATTTTCTTTTGTTATTCACAGCCACTTACTGACACAAAATCACTGTTTATCAACAACCGAAGAGGATGTTGGTTTGCTGCAGCTGTTGTGTTGAGACACAGGGTTTAAGAGATTTAACACAACAGGGACGTTTTTTGGCTAAACCACCACTCTAATGATAGTGTGAATAAAGAGAAGACCACTGTATTGCTATCACACAGCTAATGCCATTAGGATTGAGAGGCAGAGTGCTGTAACTAACAGGTGATATAAAGCTAAATATATATAATTAGTCTGGTTTTACAGTCTTTTATATTCAAAATGATTTAAGTGGTTTGTTCCCTCTCTTCGACTGTCTGCACAGAATCAATAATAAAGGTGATTCCAGGGAATTAAGTTCTCAGGAAAATGCAAACAGAGCTAAATACACATTGACTGGCCTCAAGAGGCAAATGTGCATTTATGGCGTTGTGCATTATTGCACAAGTATAATATTATTATGTTTAAAGAAACATTTTTTTCTGGAATCTTCGCCATCAATGTTGAACAGCAACATTACACACTGGCTCACGCTGTTTTTGTTTACATGTTTAAAGTGCTAAAATATGAAGTGTGCCTTTGAGCAATGTATTTACAGTTTTTATTTGTTGAAAACCAAGACTACAATCTCAGGAGAATATTCAGTGTCAACAAGCAGAAAGCAGAAAAACCCAATCCAAAAGCTCATTTAACTTTCCTTCCAGTTTCCATTCACAGATTAATTAATGAAGTTTCCTTCACAGAAAAACTTTGCATCCTGAAATTTCACAGTTCAATCAATCAAATGGCTGTGTTCAATGCTGGGTTCTGTTCAAATCTCATATTAACCATAAAGAACATAAGTAGGGGACACTGCTGCCGCCCTGTTCGGCTGATGACCTGCCAAAACTAACAGCTGTCATGCCTCAGCTCCGCTGCCGAATCTGAAAGGGAAATTAGCACAACGCGTCCCGCTGTTGCCTCGCAAGTTCCCTGCCCTGCTTTCTCTCCTCAGCAGCTCCAAGAAACTTTGGTTCGGATAGAAATCTGTGCCTGATGACCTTGAATGTGACGGGCTACTAAATATTTTATGTGCTGTTTTAGTTGACAACCAGAGATGGGCGACGGTGCCCTTCCAAGAAAGACAGGGTGAGATTGCATGCTGGGTATAATAAGATGTGCGATAAAGAGCTACAGCAGCAGTTAAAATGAATTGTTCTTAGCCCCGAGTAGTGAAACTCACACCGGTCTCAATTTGCTTTTGGGGGACTGAATTCAACTTGTATATTCTGTGGTGAGACTGAGTGTTGAGGAGACGACATTTTAAAGCAGCTTAATTTAAATTATTCAGGGCAGCAGTAGAGACACAGCACACGTTATCATATTCAAAAGCTCGCCTAAGAGCTCATTCACTATTTAGACAACCATATTTGATGGGTCAAAGATGTTTTGGTTGTCTAGATGTATATAAAAGTGCATAAAAGTGTGCATGTGAACATATTAAAGCAGTTACATGCATTCATTTATGTCGAGGGTTACCTTTAGCAGGATTGACATAAATCCCTGACTTGTAGAGCATCTCCTCATTCTGCCAGTCCCGGTTCCTCAGAACTGTTTTGACACCAAAAAGCAGCACCAGAGCAGCACTGAAGTACACCAACAGAGCCCTGAAGGACCTGCGTCGCTGACGGACATACAGAGACCTCAACCCCACTGCTACAAGCAGGCAAAAGCCCATGCTGGGGATGTAGAGGACCCTCTCTGCTATCACAAACCCCACATAGAAAAACATGTTGGTGGCAGGGAGGAAGGGGATGGCCAGCAGTCCAAGAGAGAACACCACAACGTTCTCAGTGGTGGGCAAAGGAGTCCTGCTCTCATAGTGTTTTTTGGTACCATTCTGTACATTATTAATGTGAGCTTCTGTGTGGGTATTGTTCACATGATCATGATTGTTATAAGGGTAACTATGTCCATTACTGTTCCCATTTCTGCCATTAGTGAAATGAAAAGCTTTCCCATTGATGTCCTTGCCCTTAGCTGTGTGCTGCGTCCGCAGGCTGAACCAAGCAAGCGAGAGCAAACCAAGGTAGAAGGCTACTGTGTAAGAGTTCCTCCAGTCAGCAAGGCTTCTGATCAGTGGCACGGCGTCCATTGACCAATCAAAACTGAGCGTGTCCGGGCAAAGAAAAAGCCAAAAATTAATGGCGGGCAGGTAGAAAAAGGTTAACGTTCTGGTAAGGAGCGATGGTGAATCAGCTGCTGGATTATCGGAGTTGGAGAAGTTTGGCGCTTTGTTTCCCATCCAGTAAAAGCGGCAGGCCAGCAGGATGGCTCCCCAGGCTGCCAGCACAAACACATTCAGCAGCAGGTGGAAGTTCTTTCTCTGAAAGACAAAGAAAACACAGATACAGGGATCAAACCCTCAATCCACTGGAAAGGAAAGAGAAGACTGCTGGAGAAAATATACTGCACATTAGAGAGCATGAAGCCAAACCTAGTTTTGTGGGTGGTTATAATATTTATGACACTTGGCTGTGTCTTTTACTGTGACTCAGGCTACGGATTGGAAATCAATCAAAGGAACACCCGATCTTACATCACTTAAACTCTTCAGTATAAAATGTCATCTTGAACAAAAAGAGTGACAATCAGGAAAGTGTTGATTAAGCAGAGTGTTTGTGTTGTGTCATGTTTATTTAAGAAGCTCTGTACGGGCTTCTGTGATCTTTTAGAAAACATGTGAAACAGGAACAAATCACTTTGGTTCCATCTTTCTCTGTTTTTCCTACTAACTTGTTAAACAACATTTTAAACCAAGCAGGTATGGCACACCACATTTTATTGAAGCCAGATCATTCACACTGAGTCAATTCACTTATTGTGTATAAATACAGGTAATCTTAAATCACAACTCTCTATTCATGCACATTTTTTTTCTCCACGGCCTCCTAAGACATATCAAAACAAACTACAACTACATGAACTCTATTCATCATATTACAGACTTGATATTAAACACTTTCCCAAATGCTGTGTGGAAGCCCTCATGAAGTATTTATAGTGTGTTTGGTTGTTTAATACTTTTGCTGGCAGAGCACTGAAAAATGACTGGACATATTTCCCCCTAAGCATGTTCCAGTGTTGGGACCAACTGACCTTTCTTACTGTGTTCATTGGAAATTCAACCAAGGGGGGAAAAAAAAAGATCTTTTTTCTAAATTTGGCAGCTGGAGCATGCACAAATGAATCCACTTTTTTCTTGCATATCTGGATTGTTTTGTGTTCAACTGTTCAGTATCATTTAACGCAACAAACATAGATGTTCAGTACTTAAATAATGCACCAGTGGCTTGTTCCATTTGTCTCAGGAGTCTGTCACTTAATCTCCAGGGCATCATGGTCCTAGATGTAAGCCTTTTCATTCTTTCAATTTGAGCCAAAGCAACACAGGCTATTCTCACAATGCCTTTATCCAGTGGATGTGATCCTTCTCCATCTGAGCGAGCCAAAGGGCACAAATGTGTCTCATCTGTGACCATAAACTTTATACCACCACTGCTTTGGGGGTGCATTATTGATTTCCTTGCCTGTCCATTGTCATTTACAGATTGTATCAGTGAAAAGATGCTTCAGTAACCCTTTGGGGAAGTCTGACAGTGGGGGGAAAGCTTTGTTGTCTGCTCATGATCAAAGCAAAGGGCTGCAGCTCAACACACTCAAAGGATATAAAACCTAAATAAAGGAGAGAACATTCTGACAACCTAATGAAACTCATCAGCAAGTAACTAATTACAACTTTTATTGTGGTGCAATAACGGGGGTGAACACATCAGGACCACCTGACAAAGTAATGCAGTCAAGTTCAGTGCTCATATGTTTAATGTGATTGCTGCAGAGTCAATGATGGACGCCTCTTCAGTGGTTATTTACACCATATTTCTGTAGCAAAAAAATATCACTCAAATCAGTATGCTCACACTTTTAAGTGTGTTTGTGTAGCTGAAATACAAGACTGAAGAACTGAATATTGGTACACAATATTTATGGCAGTTTTGAAAAAATCACTTAGATGACAAACTACTTGCATAAGGTCAGATCTGTCAGAAGCTTCGGGGGAAACCTGACAACGACCTGCTGTTTTCTCTCTATTTCATGAGGCTATGCCACCGCTGAAGATGTTATTCAGTTGCCTAGCAACAAAAGGTCAGCATTTCATCCACATCACTATTTCCCATTCATCTGAGCAACTGTCAGAGGTGTTATGGTCAGCCCCCGTGAACTCCAGGGGAAGACAGGGCACACTCATTCCCATACTGCATATATATTCTACAGTATTATACACCAGGATAGAGATATGATGAACATAATAAGATGCTGTTAGGTAACACAAAATTAAGAGCATAAAGTCAAGGTTGCTGAGCAAGGACTTAATGGATTAACCATTTCAATCAGTGAGTCATAATGAACCTACTTTAGCTGGAAACCCACTGTGACAATGAATGCACTGACATAAAATAAGAGACCACAGCTAGGCAACAAAACAACAACAACACATTAGAGTCCAAGCCAACCAACCGCAATTATATGAATGCTGTTTAAAAAAAAAAGAAGAAAAAATAAGGTTAAGTACTAACATCTGTCTTGATATATAGAGACAACTGATAACACAGTGCAAGGTTTCAAATTTGGGACCAAAGTGTGGTTTTTGTCGTGAAAATTCAATGTGAATGGCTGGGACTTTTCCAGTTCTTGTGGAAGGCTGAAACAGAAAGCACATGGTCGTGAAACACAGCAGTGAGTTAAAATGAGAAAAAAAAATTGAGTAAATAAGCCCCACATCCTGTCAGAGAAAGGTTAATACCATGACTATGTATCATTTTAATTAGGCCTTTAGTGACACGAAAGAATGCAGCATCCATGTTCCTGTTTATTGTGGGATTCACCACTGAGACGGATTAAAGACAAGCACACACACAACCATAACTACCCAATGAGATACAGTAGATTGCTTTATAGAGGTTAAAGGAACGTTACGTTTTAATTTTAAACACTGTTTTCATTCTGGCTGAGAGTTACATGAGAAGATTGATGCCTCTGTGTCTGTATGGTAAATTTATGGCTATGGCAAGCAGCCAATAATGATTTAGCATAAACAAGTCTGGCAAAAAACTTACAGTAAAAACCATAATTACTTAACAAAACAGCTATGATGTGTTAATTTGTGAGCTTCCTATGTTGGTAGGTGGATTTTCATAATTTTGTACTGAGGCAGGCCACTGGTTTCTCCTTATTTCCAGTCTTTGTGCTATGATAACTAGTTGCTTCTTTCCCGTTAGATGCAGAATACCATACACATTACAAGGTATATAATAATGTACTAAACCCACTTTGAGAAAACAGAATCTGACAAGTCTAACAATGAAATGTTCCTAATAAGCTGCTACAATTATTTAAGCATGGGTGCACAAATTAATCATATGATTCAGGAGACAATCTGCGAGTATAATCTTACACGGACAAAAACTCAAGTTAATGAGTGGGATTTAAAATCACTAGTCCTTCAAAAATTAATACTCCCCTCTGCAACCAAACCCAGGAATATGTCATCTGAACTTCATGTGAACTCTCGTGATGGATGGATGGATGTATGGATGGATGGAGGGAGATCATCCTGAAACCAGGTTTCAATATGCAGTTGTAGTCAATCCCTAAAACCACTGGAGCGGAGACACAGAGGTCCTTTGGCAACGTTTTGATCTGAGCAGGTGAGCAGAAGCTCTACAAAGAGATGAAGTGGACTGAAGTGTTCTGTGAGGCCCCGGGGGCTGTACTTAGTGCAGACTCTGCCAGAGAGGCTTTCCTGAGCAGTGTTAATACATCTCAATCACTGCTTCATTTATAAGGCTTTTCTACGGGCTCTCAAGTCACCTCTCTGGCCAAAGCACAAGCTTAGGACACCATCTCAAAGCTAACTCAGAGCGCTCATGAGGAAAGATTGGATGAAAAGCTTCCTCTATTTTTGGAACAAACAGGTCATCAAAAAACCGGGTGTTATATGGACGGTTCACCGTGCCAGGTTCCCAACCACGAAACACCCAGATCTCCTCTGAGCTAATCCCTGTGCTGTTTAGGAGTGTTTTTTTGCAGTTACTTTGATTCTGCAAAGTCGCTTTGCTCCTGCTGTGGTGAGAAAACTGTCCGTAGGGCAACAAGTTGACACGTTTTTGCACACCTCTAGAGGCCTGAAAACGCTGATTCCGACCACTCCGGT
Source organism: Acanthurus lineatus (assembly GCA_029814665.1). Lineage (NCBI taxonomy): Eukaryota > Metazoa > Chordata > Actinopteri > Acanthuriformes > Acanthuridae > Acanthurus > Acanthurus lineatus. The sequence goes on along the minus strand of JAPZDV010000023.1, from coordinate 3,157,991 downwards.
ACATTCTCATACCTGGCTCTGTGACAAACAGATATATCATCCTGACTCTTCCCAGACACACTCAGACACCAACACCTTAACCACATCCATATGTCAGTGCCGAGAACTCAGGCGGTGTTTCATTTGCATTCTTGTGTTGCACTTGCACACTGAGATTTATCCTTTTCTATGCGGAATAAAGTCTTTGGGCAGCATTGAGAGCATAAAACAATCCTTTAATTGCACGTCAGCACACATTTGTAACCCCACTGCTTCGCCTCTTGGCCCACTCCTCCAACTGCTCTGACCTTCTAAGGAAAACAAAACGTGAGAGCAAAGAAGTTTATAGGCAGCAAGCAAACATGAAGTGCTCCAGAGATGTTCTGGAGGACACATTACTGGATTGACAACATGAACCCCAAGTCTATTATCTCTTAAATAAACAAACATATGTGTTCTCTCCAATATTGCCCGCAGATAATATGTCTACCATTCAAAAGCATAAGTTCAATTACCAGCTGGGCAACGACTCCCTGGGTGCTACTGCTCTATTATGCGGTAAAACCAAGGCATTCCAGCTTTGTGTCTTTTGTCTATAATCCAGTTTAGTTTGAAATAAGTGGCTTAGCACAACCCCGTAGGAGGCATGAGGGTGGAGGGTTTTTTTTCCCCTCCTTTTGTATTTCAGGCGCAATCAGTTTAGAATTGAAACAATTTAGCCTTTATAAGGAAAGCGCATGAATAAAAATATCCTTGGAGATGAAATGCAAAACAGCCCAATTACTGAATCCCTATTTGTGCCTCTGTCTGTTTTTTTTCCCTCACAGTCTGATTGGGTTGAAATGACTGAGAGAGAAACTCAATCTTCTTTTAAATTTTTTTTTACATTAACAAGGGTATTGTGAAAGCAGTTTTGTAGCAAAATAAAGAGAAAAAAGAGCTCAGAGAGAAATTTAATTAATTTGTTTGGAGAAAATATTCCTTTCTCTGTGAACATGCAGCCATTTTTGCATAATTGGACGATGCACAGCGTACCATTTTTCAAGAGGTTTGTGAGGACAATCCATCACACGACACATCTAACTAGCCCATCAGGCTGCTACGGCTGACTGGCTTGCACCCCTGCCTGCACCTCAGAGAAAATTCCTGTGAAAGAAGTGGCTTGTCTGACCTATTCCCTCCTCTTCATCATTACTGAGATCAATTGTCTGCAGAGAGCTTTTCATCAAGATCCTGCTGCACATTGATAGACTTGTAATGGAAGTGAAAATGAGCCCAGGGTTTCAATCAGACAGTATAACCACCCCCAAGCCTTCAGACACATAGACACACACAGGACACACAAGAAGAAAAATCTAAACTGGTAAAAAACGTCAGATTCTCTTACAGAGATGACATACTTGTTTCTACAGGTTTGATTAACTGTATTGCTGGATCAACTTATCAAGCTTGTCGTTAATTAACCACACGTTCGCCCATTATCCACATCCGTCTCATCATCTACTGTCCCTCTGAGACAGTTAAGAACCTTTAAAGTGGGTGAGGAGAAGGGGGTGATGGGTAACCAGCAAGACTCCAGACTAGCTCCCAGTTTGCAGTCCCTGTGCTAATTTAAGCTAACCTGTTAGCTTCATATTTACCACACAGAGATGAGAGTAGTATCAACCTCACACTCTTATCCAACACTTGGCAAGACAGCGAATAAGTATAATTCTAAAAATGTCAAATTATTCCCTCAAGAATGTAAATCTGAGTTTTGATAAATCTAAAGCCGGAAGATGACATTTACCTCGGAGAATTTAAGGAACACCCAAGAAGTGCCTCTTAACGATATTCCCCAGTCTACTGTATGAGCAGAGGTTCTGGCAAAACGGACCGTGAATCATCCCCAGGCATATGCAATAAATTCACATTCCTCAATTTGTCACATAGCTAAGATAAGCTACATCAGACCTGTCATCACTTTAGGATAGATAACCCTCTATAAAAGACGGAGTGCAGCTGCAGTGCATAGTTTACCTAAAGTCAAGTGGACAACTGCTGGATCGCAGGCCACATGGTGCGAAAAGGTCACGGAGTCAAAGTCCACGGTGGACCTGCCTCGCACTGCACACGATCAAAGTTTTAAACCCGTTTGAACCTGTGAGAAAAACCCACAGAGTCAGCTGGTCTGGCTGGAGGATCGACGGAGCACAAAGATGGAAAAAGGCCAGCGATGAGCAAGAACCAGGTGAGGATACAAAAACAGAGTTTTATTGACTGTGAAACGTTAAAGGTTAGAGAATTCAAAACATGCAGCTTCCAGCAGCGAGGGAGACGCATGTGAAACCAGAACAGAGGCAGGAGAGAGAAAATAAACCAAGAAGTGCAACATGCAACATTATGTGGCGCCTATCTGGATAAAAAGCATTGAAAGGCTAAATTTCTAGGGTGAATATGAAATATTCTTTCTTTCTTTCTGGCATTACTGACAATCTCAAAAGATAGCGGGCATACAGAACATGGTGAAAAAAACCCAAACAAATCTGAGCAAGAAAATTTCCGACCGAGACGTTGTAAAACACGCCAGCTCATGCTCTCTTGGTTAGCTCTTATTAACCATAATCACTGAACCAACATGGGATCAGTTTCTCTCGAAACCTCCACTCCACATTCCAGCTCGTCTCAGCCTGTCTCACCTTAAAACTCACTTTTTTGTAGATGTTCCAATCATGCTACAAAATATATTCTATTCATGCTGGAGCCAGATGATCCTAGTTTGGAGGTCAGGAAGGGTCTCCCGTTCCCGATGCCATAATCAGACCACATTCATTTTTTCATCTGTGGCAATCAGACATCCACAGATTTATAACAGCAGAGAAAGGAGCTCATTCTGGGGTTGCCCCTGGAGGGAGATGAAATCTGAACTCTTGTGTTATAGGTAGGCAGGAGAAAGATGAAGGAGGCTAAAAAGCATTAACAGCTCATCAATGGAAAATCCTTCGGTGTGCCAAGTTGTCAGTGGTTACTGAACTTGGATTGATAGAGCATGTATGGAAAAGCAGTCATGACAGTCTTTCCTCTTAAAGCTCAACTTACGCACCAGACTTACCCGCTGACTCAAAGTGGTAAGAAAAATGCCAATATCCTTTTGTTTTCGGCTATTTTTCAAGATGTATTAGCCGAATCACACAGCCACATCTAGGTCATGTATCAATATTCATTAAAGTAACTTTAAGCACAACTGGAGTCATATCTGGAAAAGGCCAAAGCATCAGACAGACCAAACAAGAAGGTAATGACAATGGAAAACCAAAGTCAACTGAGAGCCCTTAACATTTCATAGAAGATATTTATTGAGTGAAACCACAGTAATGGTTTGAAAAATAAACTGAGTGTTCCTGATTTCTAGTCTTTCGCTTCCCATATTTATTTGTGCTGCGAGAGCCAATTGGACTGTGTGACCACTGCTTCAAATTTGCTGTGACAAGATGCTGATTCAAGCTCTATGGAGGAGGCTGAAATGTGGGCTGGAAGGAAGTGCTTTATGATCCTTGCTGCCCACTCTCAAGGACTTTAGTGATAGAGGGAAAAGCACATACAGAAATAAATAAATAAATAATTTTTTTTACTGTTTCCGAGGCATCTTGCCAGCTGGATGTTGCCAGTTGTATCCGAGAGATTAGTTCTGTCCCTGCACGGATTCCCAGTCATTACTATGCATTCTGGAGATCAGAGCCATTGTAATGCAGGGAAGCTGTAAGCTTCAAACAGGCATGAATGAGAAACATAAAACTGGAGCTAGCATCCACAGCAAGACAGATTAACTATCAGAGGGATATCAGATGCTGGATATGAAGAAATGCTCCACTTGGATTCTTTTTCTCTGAACCACTTTTTTTTTGGAAAACAGCTCTCTGGTGTGTCATGTTACGGCTGACCAGCACATCTCAGGAACAGCTGCCATTTTCTGCTGTTTATACTGGCCAGCAAAAGGCACGAGAGAAGCTCAGCAAACGTAAAAAGTTCACTTGTGGTGTGGAATGATGATGAACAGCAAAAACAAGGGTCAACCATAAAACAGTCAAGGTCAGTATTCAGGCCGAGATTAGTCATCAAATGATAATGTTCAGCTTTTTACCATTGGGGCTTTAAATGTGTGTTTTTTTTCAGGTAAAAAAGCAATCAAGTGTGAGAGTGAGTGTGTCTTTGAGAGAAACAGGACTATAGCCACAAGGTTGTATTGATATTCTTACATAAAATGAAAAATTGATTAAATGACACCCATAAAAAATAGAGATGTGAAAGGTGATGAAACTATAAAAACTTATCACCTGGATCTTCAACTTCACAGCCTTACAGAAACTTTAGTAAATACTGGATAAAAAGAGGAAATATTGAGCTAACTTAAAACAGGTGACTTGAAACATGACTCCAAATCAATGCTGAAGCTTTCAAAGAACATCCTCCAGGTAGAAAAACCAAACTAGCACTGCTTTTTTGTGAAGAAAGTCATAGATCAGACTCATAAAATCATGATAAAATCATAAAGTCACCTAAGGACCTTAGATTTACTTTAAATTATAGTTATTGACAAAGATGTTAAATCAAAAACAGCCACAGAAACAGACAAAGATGAACTCTGAAGACAGACAGAAAGACATAAAATACAGACAAACAGAAGAGGAGAAAGAGCCTGAGGGATCAAACAAAAGATGAGAAACCGTTTGTGTTGGAGGAATGTGCTGGGCATGCCAGCCGTCTCTCTGCAGCCTCACAGGTCTCCACACGGGCTTGAACTCACACAAGGGCATGATAACTCAATTCTACACCAGCATGCCCCGAGATTACCAATGAATCTGGGGATCCAGAGAAGAATTCCCAGATGTGTCGGCACAGAAATCAAGCAACTGTTATGTCTCCTTCTGGTGCAGCGATCCCTCTGTGACAGGATGGTGAGTAGCACTGCAAAAACTTTTCTACATAAAATCAATGAGATGTTTTTAACTTAACAACAAAGGTTTTCAGAGCTCATAGTCTAAAAGAGTAGTTTAGGTCTGAGTTAACATGTTGTGTCTCACGAAACCACAACTTGATCACACAGGATTTTAATCAATATGAGTCTCAATATTGCAGAAATTTCCATTCACAGGTTGTGGAGGAGAATTCTTTCCACAGTTTGCATCGGTGTTTACAATTGTTGAATTGTCCCGTGTGGCTTTGCTTTACCGCTGCGAAAATCATTCCAATGTGTGACAGAAGAGAAATTACAATTGGGTGTGGGCCAGAGTTCATTTTGTCCAAACTGTCGACTGATTGTTAAAGGACAAAAAACTGCAACTCAGCAGCTGAACACAAAAGACTGGAAAACAATTAGGGAGCATTGTAGGAGCAGAAATGAGGGAGAGAAACAGCTGAAGAGCACTTAGTCCTGCACGACTAAATCGGCCTGCCCAGCAATCTGCATGTGCATAATCACAAAGGTTTTTGAAATTCCATATATTGCACGAGAGCTCCCTGGCTGCCCGTTCATCACTGTTAATGCTCCCTATGAGTTATGAAAGAGTGTATAATCTGAGAGAGCAACAGCAGACTTAAAGTGACACTTCAGATAAACTGAGAAATTGGATATGTGAGGAAAGACAACTTGGAAGAGAGTTTCAGAGCAGTTTGGGACTGAATCCAACCACAGCTCAATCTGTAAAATTCACAGTGTCCTCTTGGTGTCCATGAAATCATGAAATCATGTCTGGATTTAGTAGATTAAAAAGGACTTTCAACTTTCTGATCAAAGTATTGCTCAAATTAACACATCAAACCTTCAATCACCCGTGTCTTGCCTAGATTAAATTTCTGGGTGTTATCAGAGAGACGTTCCTTCATTGTACACAGGTGGGGAACATGACCACTGATGTATCTGCATCCTCTCCAACATCTTTTTGCTCTGTTTTCCTCACACAGGCTCTGTTTCTCCTCAGATGTCTCCCTCTGTGCTGGGAGCGCTCACGGTGATGACAGACCTCTGATGGAAAATGCAGTTGCCCTTTATATCAGCATGCACAAGGGGAATTTCTGCTGGGACTATCCAGTTAATAGACTGAACCACTTTGCCTTAAGGAGCTTTAGTGAATGTTGCAGGAAGTGATGACATGATGCAGCAGTGAATTCGCAGAAAGCCCTACATTTGTTTTTCTTTTCTTTTCTTTGTTTGTTGAAGGTGGCCATTTGCCCATTTCACATCAAAATAATTTGATTTCTCTTATCCAACAGAAAGATTGTAGCTGCTCATATCTGCCAATATCTGCTTGTGTGCTTGTTTTGATGAGGATTCCTAAGTAGCTTATTAACCGCACTAAGCATTCAAACAACTAACATGGGAAAATTCCTATGAATACTGTAAACCTGTCATAAGGCTTTAAACTTTTTCAGTTTTTATGGTCATTTTTGTTGAGCTTTACAATGCAATAACTCATAAAACAACTTAAAAGTAACTGAGTTTACAAACGACTTTGCAATGTGTGTAAAATTATGGACATAACTGAGCAGCTTTGAAAAATATATTCCTTTGTTTTTTAGGGGAAAAAAACTACACAATCCTCAAAGGGAAAAAACAGAATGCATCTGTTGCTACATGCAACAGTGCGTCCACATACGTCTGTTTTTTCAATAGGGAGCTGGAAGTCTTAAGTAATGCAGTTCTGGCTGACTGATTTTACATGCCGGTTTATTTGCTGAGACCATAAAAAAGGAGCCATAAATAGGAACTATGGTCAGCAACCGAAACAAAGGCCTAAACTACATTTCACTAGTGTTGAGGCCCTAAACTATAATTTGCAAAAACTTTGAATGTGAAGTATCAGTTGACCTCAGAATGTGCTGAAGCCGGTCCCTCTTCGCTTCAGCAACAGGAAAATGAAAGCATATTTTAGTTAATTATAATAAGGCTAATTTCTTGCAGTCACACCTGAGTGGAACAGTTATCGCTTATGAGAGCTTCAAGCTTTTGAGAAATCAGAGACCAGAAAATTTATCATGTCTCAATTTAGGCAACTGGATTCATTCTTGCAACGATGCTGCAGGACACGGGACATTTTTTTCCACGACGGCCATCTTACATAACATGCCACTATCGATTCTCAGACACGCTTACTATAAAAAGATCGAGGCATGCAATAATCGGCCAAAGCAAAGCAAGGGACAATGTGAAAATTTTAGACCGTGTGTAGTTTTTCACATTTGTCTCTCATGCCGACAAGAGGCTTTGTTTTAGGGGATTTTCATTCTTCCCTCTGTTTCCATCTCATCACTGTGGGCAAACTCAGGGTCACAGCGCTGGCTGTCGCTGGCACCCTGCCTGTCAGGTTCACTTATGTCTGATGAACGGTAGGCTGAAGCAAACCCAGCTCAAGTCACTTTTTATTACTGTGGTTGCACTTGCCTCATTTTACCCCAAAGCGAAGACACTCAGACCTGCTCAATCATCTGTGTTCAAAATGTCTTCAGCAATACCCAGCTACTGCATGCGCTATTTTTCACAATAAAAGTCCTGTGTAGCAGCATTTTTTCAAATACATTTTAAAACCAAGTTTTAAAGATACTTGTTCCACATTATGAGAAATATGCAAACCAGTATTTGCTTGCTCGTCATGAGTATGATGAGAAGATCGATACCACTCCGACATTCTCTCTGCTAAATGTGAAGCTAGAGCAGAATGCGGTTAGCTTAGCATAAAAACTTTATTTTTCCTCAAAAGTGTATCCATTATGCATGCCTCTGTCTGGCCATCTCCATATCCAGACCAGAAGCGACGTTGTTTATCCCCATGTGAGAGGCAGGTGGGTGAGGCCAGGGGGCACTAGCTGAGCCCACCAGGCCCAATCCATCACACAGTGACAGCAGCCATTAGAGCATGGAGGAGCATCTGTGGAGCCCCAGGTAAGAATGTATTGGCTGAGCTGTGTTTCCTTTTTACCTCATCTCACACACAGCAAGGGCATGGATTGATAGCTTACAAACTATCTGTAGCTTACAAACACACACACACCACACACACACACACACCTGGGCATGTAAATATTCACTGCACACATACATAAATTCGAAAGGACCTCCTGTCTCACATCTGGCCTCCCCCATCTCCTCCAGCTCTGACATCACTGAGGTCAGACCTCTTCAAACCTCAGCAGCTCCACAACACCTGAGCTCTCAGCACAGGTCCACTGTGTCAGCTCCGTCACCCTCCAGACACAAGACATACACACACGCCAAAAGCAGTGACCTTGTGCTAATGGCCAAAGTGTGAACAGAAAATGGGAGGTGTGAAAAGATAAAGTGTGCGTGCTTGACATTCACTAAGGGCCAGCTGGGTCTCGTCCCAGATTTAGAAAATCATTTTCCAGAGGCCATAACGTCGGATGCTGGACGTGAACAAAAGTGAATACAAAGGAACATCTCAAGTTTCTGCAAAGACATGTTTGAGCCCTTGATGGATGCACAGCATTGACATGACATCACCTGATTTACACATCTAAAGCATCACATTTCTGTATTGTGTTTTCAGAAGGGTTGTTCTCCTCACGGTCCTGTCAGGAGTCACGGCCCCTCAGGGTGTGTGGCTCATACTGTACCTGCTGGTATCATCTCCCCAGTGTCAAAAGAGCTCAGTATCACTTTCTCTTTCTGAAGTGTGGACAAGGTCTGTAGCATTGTTTGAGCTGAATTCTCTACATTCAAACAAAAGAACAATGAACCTCTATGATAAAACAAAGCCTCCCATCAAAAGAAAAGGAGTAAAATTCAAGTAAAGATGTTGACATTGAATTTAAGGAGCAAACAGGTTTTGTTTCCCATTGCCAAAGCTTGTATTCAGGCCAATCTTTAATTGCCCGACCATTTTGTTTTTATTGGTCAACAAACAAAGAAAGAACACTAGGTCATCAGGACAGACAATTTACTGCAGTATGCTATGGAATAAACACCGTGAGATCACATTAAAAAGCATTCCTTCCTCAACCAAATTGAGAGCTCCAATTGTGTTTCACTATCTCTCACTGAAATTGAGCTTATTAACTAATGCTGTGCAGGAAACAGGCTCATAAAAAGCACGTTTTTTCCACATAAATTGTGGTTACACCACACACCCACTCCATTGCCAACTATGTTACATTTGAACGCTATAAACTCATTGCCTGGGAGTAGCTCAATACATAAGAACACATGGCCATAAAGGCTTTAATCAGGCACAAAGGCAACTGGAGAATATCAGCACTGTAAAGGTCAGCTTGAGTAAACAATTTAATGACAGGTTTTTTCCACTTTTTTAGACAAGTCTTGAAGAGAACTAATTAGAACACACTGTAAGCTGCAGACTGGCAACAGTTTTCAACACTGTAAGTACTGCTGGATTCAACACTAAACATACTCACTAATGATTGGAGGAAAGAAAAGGGAAGGGGGGCTAAGGCTTGTTGAAAGATATATATGAGATTATGGATCACTAAAACTTAAATTACGACTTAATGTAGGTATATTTTGTGAGAAAGAGGTCTTTTGCATGCATATATTCATAAAAAACGTCTTTTACAAGAGCTGCTTGGCAACTTTGATTTATCTAAACAGCGCTGTGTTTTTCCTAGAAAGGTCACTCAAGCATGCAAAGGTTGTACCAGATCTCTTAATAAGAGCTTTCCCCACAGTTTTTGATGCCAAGAGCTGTAACTCCAGTACGCTGTTAACCCAACATATGCTTATTCAATTATTGTCTGGGCACTATTGTTTCCCTCTCACCATCTCTGATTTCTCTTTGATACTTTCAGCCAGAGAGAGAGCAAAGCCCGCACTGCTTCCATGAGCACAGGCAGAAGGAGCCCTTCACTTTAATTAGCTTTTCTGTTGAAGGCTCTTATGTTGAAGGCTCTGTATAATGTGGTTAGTGTTTAATATTCACATAATCTATTGAAGAATATAACATTGGCATATGTTTGTGTAATTCTTTTTGAGATTTTGCATTGCGAACATCAATTTTAAAGGAGTAGAAAAAATGATTTTGTGTAAGCTCAAACACTAAAAAAACATGGACAAAGCCTGCAAGAAGAGACATGCAAAGTGCACAAACGAATTCTGATCCATTTAAAGTGATTATATATTCTAACTTTAAAAAATATTAAAATAAGAAATGCTCTTGAATTTTGCAACTATGCTTAAAATGGCTATTTTTACTAAGTAGATTTTTACATGCTGTTAATTGTGGTGCATGATTCTCCTGTTCCAAGATCAGTTATGCGACATATAACTAATAAATCAAGCTAATATCCATGCATTACATCTTCCAGCTGATTTGTATGCAGTGAGAGTACAGTTAAAGTCTTGATGAAATGGGTTATGAACCTGCATGGAATTACAGTGAAGCGCTTTGTCTCGACTGTCTTCAACCTTCAAACCACACACAGAAGCTGTAACGACACAACGAGAGATTTGCAGCAGATATAAAACTGTAATGTAATTGACTGTGAGCCACAATCAGATAAGCAGGCCCATTTCATTATTTCTAGTGATAAATGTCAAATGACTGCAGCTGAGTGCACAGCTCTGTGATAAAACGTAGTGCAAGCACATTGTTGTCTGTCAGTCACGCAACAAGGTTGGTTGTTTAGTGAAGCCAAAAGATGGCTTTATGTCCTTGAATAAGAAAAAAAAAGCTGCAAAATGGCGGCATTTCTTCTTTTAATATTTCTTGTATTACACAACACTAATGTTACAATGCTGCTTTCTAATTCACATACTTTATTTTGGGGAGTTTTCAGTTTTCTGTTTTCTGCACCTCATAGATCTCAAGCTGTAACCTGAGGGAGGGAACTGAATTTATCTTAATGATCATTTTCAGCTCAGTACACAACTAACGTTCACAGGCAGCTAGAGGCTCCGCTTGCCCTGAACAATAACTCCCTCTGCTTTTCATCAGTCAGAGTGGCTGCCTCTCTCCACAGAGACAGAGAGAGACAGATGCAACCGCTGATGTAGCAGACTGTTAGGCGTGAGGATAATAGATCAGGTCACAATATTCATACTTGAGAAACTATGATCACAGAGCGAACTTACATTACAGGCAGACGAGCCTTATATTAAAGAAACTTTGTGAGTAAACGCAACTGAAGTGATGATGACAGCTCTCTGTCTCTGCTTCCTTTTATGTTGTCTGTGGTGCCACTAAATGACATGCTACAGCGATGACAACTGTCAGCTCAAAGTTGCGTGTAAGAAAAAAACAAGCCATAAATGGCTGCCTCATTTCCAGAGAAATATGCCATTTTACAGCCCTCTAACAACAAAATGAAAAATGGTTGGTTGTTTTCAGAGTATTTTCCTAGAGAACCTTGTATTTGTCTCTTGTATTTGTTGCAAAAAAGGGAAAGGTTGTCTTCAACTTCTGCATAATGATACAAAGAGTTGATCGACATGTGTATTTGACAAAGGCTTAACAACTTCCTTATTATACTGTAGGCCTTGGACTTTTAAATCACTTTTTACATGCATAAAAATGACAAGTTTTATGTTTGAAGTGTGCAATATCAATAACTAAAAGCTGCATCTAATTTATGCAAGGCACCATTATAACTAATACTGACTCATCTTTTTAACAACTATACAAAAGTAATATTTTTACCCTCAAATTACAAAGCATTGGATAAAAAACTCTTATCAACATGACAAACACAGCACTCTGAAGATGCAGTGGATGTGCTGTTGTGTAGCAGAGCACATCTGCCCCTGGAGATGCATGTCGAGTTAGTTAACCATAATTGCAACCACAAAAAGAAATCTGTAAGACTCTTTCTCCATTAGGGAAGTGCAAGTCCTTATTTTCCCAAAGACAATTGGATCAGCAGGCTTTGTGGATTTTCAATCAAAAAGTTGAAAAACTGTCAGCTATGAGGCATCATCTCCTTCGGCCCTTTTGGCCCTGTTTTCTCACTAGTCTAGCCATGCCTGACAAGCCATTAGAGGGCCTGTCTGCCTTTGGCAATGGATGGGCTTTACTCCAGAGGACACGCAGAGTCAGATAAGGCTTAAATCATGAGAGGACAGTGTGGAGAAGACGGCAGCAGAGGCCCTCATGCTTTACTCCTACACTATGATGAGAAGTAAAAAGGGAGAGGCTGGATTCGTTTTTTTAATTATCAGTTTTCTTCCTGTTTTTGTCCCTGTGTGTATCTAGGCTTTTTTTTTTGCCTCTGTTTTTGCTAATCTCTTTCCTTCCTCGCCCCATGACACTGCTTTTAAGTGTTGTTCTTTGCTGGGGCGTGCTGGCTAGCTCCCCTCTTATTGGCTGCTCTGGAGCCTTTTTGTCACATTTGGGCATTCATCTTGTGGAATTTGTTATGATGGGTAGAGTCATGGATGTCACATTGACTAGACAGCAAACAGTAAATACTTCTGACAGAAGCTGTTGGGGTAAAAGCTATTTAATGGCTGGATGCTTCAAAAACAACAAGAAAATGAAAAAAAATGGCCATCACCTTATTGCTAACTCAGCAGGTTTTTCAACGATGTTTGAAAAGCCTGCACACACACACACACACACACATATGCACACACGCAATTAGTTCCAATTTTAAATTGTAAAATGTGGCAAAAAACATACTTTGTTTTTATCATTATATTTTAAAATGACACCATTCATTTCAAAACAATCACAGTAATCATTTTTAAATAGTTTTTTGGTTTTACTGACTTCTTATTGGTTAAATTTTAGTTTCTCTAGGGAGACAAAAACAATGTGCAAGCCAGTATGTGACTGTTTAAGGTGGAGCCACATGAAGGGACAGACTGGAACTAAACCAGGGAACTTTAATTAGAAGTCAGGACCTATAATGTGCAACAGGCCTGTTAGTGGGTTTTTACATTAGAATGCGTTTATTCCTGAGGCTGAATTGGTAAAGGATAAAAGAATAAAAAAGTTTGCATAAAACTTCCCTCTACCAAATGGATATTAATTTTTAATTTCCATAATGATACTGATAATTTTCAGCAGATACACTGATCTGATTACTTTGATTACTTGTTAATAAATTCATGAAAAAAGGCCCTCTGCAGGGACAAAAACATACAAAGCAAAAGAAATGTTTGCTTTCATTTCCCAACATGTGTGTTTTCTTGCACTTAATGGAAAACACCACAACTTGAATGACACAGCTGTGCATACATGGACAAATGTTTTTCAAATCATAATGTGATGAAAAGCAAACATAAAACACACACAGAGTGAGCACACAGACACACACACCATTATCAACTTTCCACTGCTGTTTGCCAGACTCTTAAAAGTCAGGTAGGTGCTGCCAGAAAAAAAAAAAATCAGATACGAGTGAAAAAGGACGAGCAAGGGTGAAAACTTTGCAGGTAAATATGATACCATGTGATGTGAGAGAGGATGTTTGGGAAGTTGCAGTTACCAACTTGATTGACTGTAGTCACAAAGGTGTGGTTGAACTTGAAAATGTATTCATGTTAAAACAAGAGAGGTGGGTAGTTTGTAGCTTTCATTGTATTTATGTAAATATTCACACATTTGTATATATTTTTCACATTCATTAAATAAGTGAGATGTTTCATTATACAGTTTCACATTTTTTCAACAAGCTCTCACTTGTTCTTGTTTTTTCTGTGACTTCAAATTTAGCTCCTGCCTATGAATATTTTACACAACTGAAAATTTAAGCATACAAGTTCACACTTTTGTTTTACAAGTTCGCACATTGTGTTCTACAAGCTCTCATATTTTGTAAAATATATCACCTTAACAGAGAACAAACTGTTTACCTTGTAGAGGAGTGTGAGGACCTGTCGCAGTTTGAGCCTGTGGAAAACACAGACGTCGTACAGCGCCGATACAGCCAGGACGGTCACTCCCAGCTCCTTCCACAGCATGCTGCACGCGGCGCAGCCCAGGCTGCCCAGGAACCAGGCCACGAGCCGCCAGGGCCCAGCGTGGCCCCGCAGCTTACAGTAACGTATGTAGCACAGCAGGGACAGCAAGAAGAACAGGGCGGCACCTTCGTCCGCCCGGCCCACGATCCCCGCCACCGCCTCGGTGTGGATGGGGTGAGAGGCAAAGAGCAGGCCGGCCATCAGGCTCCACAGTCCTCCACCGAGCAGCAGGCGAGCCAGGGAGGTAAACAGGCCTGTCACAGCTCCGTGGACGGCCACGTTAACCAGGTGGTAACCCCAGGGCTCCAGCCCACCCACAGCATGGTTAAGGCGGAAGGAGAGGGTGCAGAAGGGCCGGTAAGACTTATGGCTGCCACTGTGTGTGAGTAAGGTGCCCCAGAAGTCATCGTAGAAGATGTTTGTCCATGGAGTCTCTGGAAGCAGGTCCTGATTGGTCTTGATTGCACGGCTGGAAAGAGAAGAAAAATGATTAAAGGAGGGTGATAATGTAAATACTGCAGATGGATAGATTAAGTTAATGTTTGAAAATGTATTAAATAGTGACATTTTGTCAGATTTAATTAATAGGACACTGCTTCCCTGCCTGACCACTTCACTAGCCGACACATTCAACATGAGCGCCATGTCTGAAGACAGTGTTTATGGCATACAGTAAATCCTCAAGCAATGAACTGCAGATTCCCTGAGGAGGAGGCACAGCTATTCTTTGACAGTGTGGACTAAGCAGAAAATATAGGTTGCTATGAAATGAAACTTTGAGCTTTGTGCTTACAGCTTCACCCTGAGAGTGCAGTCATGTGGTGTTCACAAACAGAAAAAAAAAATCAGAGGGCGAGCTTCAAGCTCCAAGCAGCTCTACCACCATGGCCACAACTCTTACAGCTGTGTACCCGGGCATTAAGCAAGAGCACCACACCCTCAACCACAAACAAATACTGGCACGCAGTAGGGGAATGCCATGTTGGCAAAATGCAGCTTAGAGAGGGCGACCTGTGGTGACAATTGACATGGCAGCTCAGAGTCTATCTACTGCGCACAGGGGAGGAAGCAGCAGCTGTGCAGAAGAGAGATACGTCCATGTTTAAGAATATTTTTGAACAACAAATGTCTTGGCAGGCATCACTGCTAACGTAAAGGGCCAGTTTGACTTCCTCGCCGTCAGGGATGAACCTGCGTGACCTAACCTAACAATGCTACATTAGCAGCAAGCTGTGTGTCAGGAGTGTGGGCAGCCAGCGGGGGGGGGGCAAGGCAGGAAAAAAAAAATTAGATGGCACGTTTCTACCGTCAGTGTTAAATGCTTTTCTTATCTTTTTTGCAATGTTCCGAGGTGCCTGGCAGGACGCTGGTGCTGCTGTTGGTGGGAGATGGTGGTGCTGATGATTAGAAGGCAACAGATCGAGCCTCCGCAGAGAGAAGGTGTTTGGCAACGGCAGAACAGACGTGTTTTAATCAAAGGTGTGATAGAAGGGACATGAAACATGATAACTTGCCAAGTGCGCTGTAATGTGTCCTCACAGCAGTAACCATTAATGCACTTAATGAGTTCAAACAGAGATTGGTGGAGAAAAGGTTAAAGGGGGTACAGACAGCAGAGGAAAGGAAGTATTTTTTGATTTATGAATATAAAGCGTAGTGAGTAAAAAAATATATAAACAAAAATAAAAAAAAGGTTTTGCTCATAATTAATGAAGAGCATTCTTGGCTTTTCTTCATTAGCTTTTAGACAAAGCACTGTTTTGACAACTGACACCTCTCAATACCAGAAAGCTCATGGGGAGTTTGGTTTGGTACAGCAATCATCAAATCAAAAATATGATCTCTGAGAGAGGTGAATGGACAAAGTCCATCTCATGGTGGATCTGAGGGAAATAAGTACTACCTGGCCTCAGGATGTTGGAAGGGGCACAGAAATAACCAGCTGGGATTTAACAAAAATGCCTTGGATGTCAGCGCAGGGGATGATTGGGTTTCTTCAGCTGCTCTGACAGACTGATGGAGGCTCCAACCCTCCAGCAGGCTTAAGAGTCAGTAGCCCAACTCATGACTCAGATATGCCAGTTTATTTTCTCTGGCCCATTTGTCAAGTGAGATCTTCATTCCACCACAAGATGCTCACATAAGAGGCATTATGGTTCAATTAAATCTCAAAGCCATTTTGGAGACAAGTGCGCTCTTTTTCCATTGCACATCGAGGTGGAGCCAGTTAAGCCAAATACATTATATATTGCCCCAAAACCACACCAGATATTTCTGGCAGCAAAGCACAGACAAAAGCCAGTGCCACTTGCTCAAAAAGCCCACCGAGTTTACAGTCTTGGCTTTCTGAGTCACCTCGCAGGAGGTTCACCTTTCAGATTGTCTCGTGCTTTTATATCACAGTGGCAGGCGAGAACCTAACTTTCTGCAGCTGACAAGCAGAGAATCAAGATGGGGGTGTAACCTTGTAACCCGCTAGCAACAAATACTCAAGGCGAATTAACAGAATACACCCACAGCTGATTGAACACATTTGCATCATGGGCAAACTAGTCATGATCAGTTTTGGGTGAATCATTTATCCACCGCTGGTCTTTTTCATTCTCACCTTCTACCCGCTAAGAGGCCAGCTGGAGACGTAGATTGAGTTACTGCGTTTGGCCGGGCCCGTTTCTCAGTAGAGCTGGCGGCAGGGAGAACCTCTCTGTGCACTACAAACCTTTTTTTTTTCAGCCAGGAGCGTTTTCCTCCCCCCAACCACACGCCTGCACGCCGACTCCCAAGAGAACGAGGGGATCATGTGGCCACTAACAAGAGAAGCCCCTGACAAAAATTTCTACCCTCCCGTTCCTCCGTCTTGAGCATCTATTTCTTGCTGCCAACCTCAATTCCTCCACAGTGGGCCCCAATCTGTCCCAATCTGTGTGCTCATCACAGAGTGGACTGAAACAGGAAGTGAAATCAGAAACAAAGTTTTATCCTTGTTTAGATTCTCTGTGAGCAAAGTTTTTGATTATTTAAGTAAACACTGGTTCCCTCATGCAAATACATTATAAAATATGCAAGAGGGATAATGTTATTATGTAAGCTCTATGTGCCTATGCATTATGCTGCACACATTACCACTAATTGGAATAACTAGAAATGTTAACCGCTTTTTCTTCAATAGCCTTGGAGAAATATAACATGACTTCAACGAAACAAAGAGATGTGGTTTCGGCTGAGCAGAGGAAACAAAGACAGCACCGAGTCTGCTCATATCAAAGGCCTGTCTGACTAACTCTTCTTACCGCTTCACAAAAACACCACTTTCACTTCAAAACCACTTCAGAAAGCACAGGCAGTACAGAGACTCCTCCCAGTCTATTAGAACGCTGTCAAGTGTCTTAGTTTTTTTCTGATTCATGATCAAATTGTGAGTTTCTCTTTGAGACAAAGACTGTTTCACCAGAGCCCTCTTTTTTTTAAAGAAATTTTATTACGTAATTTAGCATTTGCATAAACGAGCCTCAGAGGAAAGATGTAATAATAAACTCAGAGTAAAACAATTTCCTATGGGGGGGTGTGCACCGAGCCCTATCAGCGGAGTTCAAAATCATTTCCATGGAAAATGCTCCTGCTTTCTCCTTATCTCCTTAGCTGAGGGAAATAATCATGTGAGAGCTAACCTCTTTACCCTTTGAACAATTTCACTTAAAATGAAAATGCACAGCAGGGTGGAGAAAAATTTGCAGATCCAGTGAATACAGAGTCCCACATAGGGAGTCAATCTAAAATTGAAGACTGAGTTGATACATGATGCAAAGTCTAAACACATACACAAGACTGGTCATTAGATAGAAGATTGAAAACCAAGGACACATCATCAGGTTTTTTCTCTACAACGGCTCAATAATTTGTGATGAAGCTGTTACTAAAACAGAGCTGTATCACCAGAATGAAACCAGACCAGGATAAAATTCTTCAATGCCAGAAGAAAAATGACATAAAAATACAGACAAACTGTTCTCATCAAAGAATAATCTGGGCATCTGTCTGCAAATCACAGGGGGTGAAAGTTCTATTTCAAACTGAGAGGCACTTATTTTGTTTGGCTGCATATCATGAAAAACTGGAAAACCTTCAACATGTGAACAAATCACCACCTTTCTAAATCTCTTTCAACAACTACAGCATTCTTTTATTGGATGAGTTTAAGATTGAAAACAACTGAAGGTAAAGTTAATGTAAAAAGGATTCTTACATTGATCTTGATTATCATCTGCTCAACAAAGAATCCAATCTATAAGTCTCAGAAATTGATTTTCCTTGATGTTGCATAATAGCACAGCCTTGACAGAACAATTAGGGTGGAACTCAACTGCAGCAAACAGACTATCTGCAATCGCACATCCCAAAATAATCCTGTAATTCTCAGGAAGACTGCAGGAAGTCACTGCTTCCCAGCTAACGTCGGTGTCAGACAACCACCTGTTTGGGCCTCTTTTACATAATCCTGTAAAGAAAGGAAAGTCATTCTCTCACATTCTGTGCACTGAGAGTTGTATTTACTTTTTAAGACTGTTTACACAAGCTTTCTCAAACGAATAATTCTTATTAAAAGAAAAGCATCAATTTTCTTAGACATGTTATTTCCTTGAATGCTCAGAAATCAAAAATAAATCTAAGTCAGCCTTTAAAAAAACGATTCATGTAAAGATTTTTATTTAAGGCAGCAAAAAGAAAATCAACTCTTCAAAGCTGGAGTTTGCAGAAAGCGATCAAAGGTCTGCCAACTATGTGTCATCTTCAGCCGCCTTTAATATCTGAAATAAGCACAGTAGTCGTTTCAGAGACCACGGAGACACCAGGACAGCCTGCTCAGTGTTTCCGGCAAGCTCTTTCGTCTAATGTTTCTTCCCATGAGCATGCTAGCAGGTCATTAAAGGCGAACTCCACTGCACATATTGTACTGGTATAAAAAAAAAGAGTAGATTTATAATTTATAATTTATTTTCATGATTTAAATGTTATTAAAAGAATGTCCTAATAACAGTTTTAAAAGACCATTTAAAAACATATTTCTGCCTTCAAAATTGCTTTGTGAAATGAAAATAAATAATGTCTTATTTTGTGCCTTTAGGGTGCTGTGATTAATGTATTCAGTGGCATTTACTGGGAAAGAAATACAGCCCTCAAAAAGCTTATTTAAATACATCAATTATTAATGCAGACAGTGATTGAAATGCATAAAGATGGTTTATGTGTGTGTGTGTGTGTTTGGGGGGTGGTGTTGCCAAATGAGCGGAGGGAAAATTACGATTTCGGGGCATTGTTACAAATGAAACACTAGGATAAAGATAAGACGCGCAAGCCACTAGCAATGGATGCCAAACAAGATAAAATGTAATCAAGCAATTAACACTTAAAGACTAACACAGCCAGGAAGAGAAAAAAAAAGCACCTGGGTCTCATTAAACATGGAAAAAAAAAAGACCAAATTTATTTTGGCTGTCACTCAGGACCTTCAGTTCTCTCAATATCTTCAGGCTAAAATGTAATTAATAACTCCACTATAAAAATGTCACAGACTGTTTTGATATTTCAGCTTTAACAACAAGGCAGAGCGCTGAATGAAAGACGAGGACGGCTGGAGAGGACAAACAGAGAGAGAGGGGTTGCAGGGTAGCTCACTGTAGCCAACACACCACCACCACTGAGGGCGCCGTAAAATCCCTATTGTCAAGAATGAATGGCTGCTTTCTTCCATTTGACACATGTGATTAGTAAGCCTATAATAAAAGCTCTTGATAAGCAAAACCAGCCACATGGAGCTTTAATCGAATTTTTAATATAACAATTTTTTTGTTTGGTTTTTGGCTAGAAGAAATGTCCCATGCTAATTTCCTAATGAATTTACCTGAAAATGACCCCAGTAAGAACAATAACATACAATAACATACTGCATTAATTTTAACTCCCCAAAATATGTATTTAATTTGTACAGTTCTGTCTTTGATAAATATGCTGAAGCACTGCACTGTTATTTCTATCTGTGCACAACTGAAGCCTCCCTCCATCAGTGTAATTGTGATAAAAGGCAGGAGACTGAGGTTGGATGAGAATGTGGTGATGGGTTACAGTCATCTGGGTAAAGGTCAGGTACTGTGTAATTAAGGTCGGATCTGGGTTGATACTTCCCTCTGCTCCTAACTAGCATTTTTAAATCAATATTCTTACCCCTGAGAGTCTGTGTCTGTTCTGCATGATAGATGTTCTTTTTTTAGGTGTAGAATAGCAACACTCTCAACTCATTCCTACAGTTTTTTTCTCTTTCAGTGAGATATGTTGCAAATCCAGTCTAAACACACACATTTGTTCTACAATTCTGAGCAACAAGCATTATAACTTTTTCATATTTTAGTTAGATCCAGTATCTTTGGGGGGCAAATAATCAATTTAATCAAGAGAAATACGTTTTAAAAAAGGAAACTAATGTGTTTTAATAAGAACTTTAAGAACTGCTGAAAGCAACGACTCAGTGTTTTGATAAAACTCTTTATCATATTTCTAATCTCTGTGCAAAAAAATTTGCACAAATAGAAATCCCACAAAAGGCTCACTTATGAGGATCAAAGTGTTTTTCACAGTGCAACATGCAAAACTGTGTCCAATTCATCCAACAGCATTCCTTCAGTAAGTGGAAAAGGTCTTCCCTTCAGGGAGGGTTTTTGTGTTGCTCCACTGGCACAACACACACACTCACTCCATTTCATGGCACACTAGACAAGCAAACACTGGGACACTGAGACATTGAGTCTGGAGCAGGGCAGGACTCGTACAGCACTGCAGTGTTTTAGCTGGGTGAATACCCGTGCCTGCTGTTTAGCATCCCTGATCAGACCTTTGTGCTGTACAGCGTGGGCACAGCAGGGCATGACCTGAATGCTGATCCTCAGAGGTAACAAGCCAACAAACCAACCAACCAACCAACCCATGAGCCACACTTCTATCCAGCCAACCAGGCAGAAAGAGCAGGAATTCTGGTAGCTGTACATTAAATCCCATGGCATGAAGTTGCCTGCAGCACATATGTGTCCTCCTCAATCCTCTGATGTCCAGCAGAGGTCTTACGGCCACTGCTCTATTTGATAAAGCTGCCTGGAACTATGTCTCTATTACTTTCTGTCTAATTAGACATAAAACAGAACACCCACCTAAGTGATTTGGAGGCTAAGAATCCAAAACTGAACAGCAACATTTTTAGTTGATACAAATGAAATTGTCGTACTTCATTAAGAAAGAACACAGAGGCTGCAGAGGTTGTTGCTGCTCTTCCTGTTAAAGCAAAAATTGAAATCAAAATATTGTTCAAACCTGGACTTTCTAAACAAATCACCCAATGGTCCAGTTGCATTTTCAGGCCAAATGCTCATTTCTGCATGTTTACAGTAAATTCAAGGTGAAGAAGCCAATTACAGAAGCTGCCTGTGCAGAGCAGAGTGAGGCAGATTCTGACTCTGATTACTGTATCCAATAAATCTGTCAGCATGTGCAAGGCTGCAGCAAGACAGTGACGAGTCCCTGTAAGCTTCTCACACACACACATGCACACGCGCACACACACACACACACACACACAGCCTTCTCTTTCTTAGACTCTTATTAATCTCTTTTCCTCTCTTCAAACAGAAACTCTTGCTTTGTTTTCTTTCGATTCGTCTTGAACCGACAGAATCATGGGGAAAGTTTCAGGGGCAGCATGGATTGTGTTTACCAACTATTTTCATTCATTGCCTGAATATTTTTTGCCATGACAGAAAAAACACAAGTCGTTCTAACAGATTGGAGCACAAATTCATTCTGTCTCAACTCTGCCAGTGAGACCATCTGTCTTGGGCCCATGCAAAATCATCATGTGAATAAGGAAAAGTAGCTCACAAAAATTAAAGGCTGATGGATCACCATTTGATTATCCCACCCTAAAATAAAACACTTTTGAAAAAAAAAAAATTAAGGAGAAGGAAATCAATTGAGAAGACTATAAATTCAATGTTACTCAACATGTCATCCAGACATTAATATTTTAATGAGCTTCAGAGTCTACATTTGGTTAAATTTGTTATAATGGCCACTAAGTTGATAAATGTAATTTCTTAGTGTCTACTTGGCCTTTTTAGCCCAATTTAACACTAAAGTGGAAAATTTAACTAAACAGGTTTTTTTATTAAATAAACATCCCCACGCAACAAGAAACAAGAACAGTGTCTTTGTTTTCCAGCTAGTTCTACCTCCATGCTTCCCCTCGGTCTGACCCATGTCTAATGCTGTGATAGTCATCCAGGCTCTGTTGGGAGGGGGCCCACTCCACTGCACTCCTCCTCACAACAGGAGGGCTTTTGTCACGCTCTGACCTTTTCGGCCATGTGGTAATAAATTTGTTTGATTTGTTCCTCCTCTCCTGTTTGGAGTGCTTCTCTTTCGCATGAAGAGTCCGATCAATGCAGGGGAAGCTGGGCTTTTGGCCGTGTTGCGGCCCATTTAAGCATTCTGGTTTGGGCTTGGAAGATGTTGACCCGTGGAGGGGCTCAGCGAGACCTGCACCAGAGAGGAGGGGACCAGCAGATGGAGGGATGGAAAAATTCTGTGCAAGCCGGAACTCAGATGCCGATGCAGAAAAGCACAGATGAGTGAATGGATTGTCTGTCCAGCTTTTGCCATTCCTCTTCCCAAACCCTTTTTTTGTATGAAGGGACTTTTACGAGGCCCAGCAGCCCTGAAGGATGAGCTTGAATCATGGCACATCAACGCAGAGGCCCCTTGCTCAGCCATGTTTATTGCATGGGGGCTTAGGTGCAGGAAGAACTCTTGAGCATGCCAGTGAAGCAGAAAGGAGAATACACCTTTAGTGCCCCGACCATCTTAGATCTCCAGCATTTGAAACAGCTGCATCTTGTCCCAGTTCTCCTCATGGCTATAAGGCTCTTCTGTTTTAATATGAAGATGCAGCCTAAGTGCAGGAGGACTCAGGGAGCTTCTCTTCCTTCAGGCACTGCAATTAAAGGCTATTTTTTTAGAAGCCCTGTTTAATCAATCAATCAAATACAAGCAAATATGAGAAAGAACCAATCAGCTAAAGGCACTAACAGCACAGGAGAAAGAAGGTAAATGGTTACCAGGAGAGAGAACAATTGATTACTTTGCTCTGCACTCAGGTCATACTGTTATTAGCTTTTTTTAAACCCTTAAAACAGACCTCATGTAGCCTCTCTCTGCTCACCACAAGTCTGCATCCAGAACGCAGCATGAAAGCTTATTTGGTGAATTGGGACACACGCAGAATCATTACATTAATGAATGGCAACATTCAAGGATGCAGCTCGGAGTGATCTCATTAGATGCTATCACAACAGGCCAGTTGTTCTCACACTGCTTTCAACCAAGCCCCTTTTTTAACTCTCCCATTTGGACTCCAGTTCCCCACCCTAATTGAAGGCACATGTAACCTATTCACAAGGAGATCGAGAGCCCCCGTCAACAGCCACGTGAGTGTGTGGAGGCTGTCAGTATGAACATGGAGGGGACGGCGGTTTGCTGTTCCTTCCTTCAAAGTCTTTTTATGACAGACTGCACTGACAGACCTCTGACTGCTGACACTGCAGCCTCATTAACTCTTGCCTGCTCTCTGCTAGTCAGGGCCAAAGTGAGCTGGTACACGGTGAGAAAATCAGTTTACGGCACAAGAGTAATCTGGTTTTTTGTTTTAACTTAAAACAAGGCTTTAGGGAGTTGACTGTTATATTTAATGGAAAAATCAGGAACTCTATAGGCTAATCATTGTTTAAATACACAACTGAAAGAGTCAAACTCAGGGCAGAGAGAATTGGATGAATATAAAAGGAAAGAAACAAGGAAAAGCAAAACTTTATACCAAGTCCATCTCCATGGCCTGGAGCATGCAATTAATGCATGAGGAACCTAAATATCTCCAGCACCGCCTGCCATTGCGTGAGACAGCTCTGCCTTGTAAACCTATAAACATGCCCAAAAGGAACCCAAATAGCCTCTTACGTGTTTTTAAATGTTTTGTCTTCCACATGGTGGCAATTTGCATTTTTGCGAAGGAGCTCATTTGCGCATTTGAAATTTTATGGTCACCAAAATCACACAAACCACACCGTCTACGTAACTAGTGCCTGTGCTTTTTACCGACTTTGGATTTCCTCACTGAGATTTTCACTAAAACAGGGCAGAATCTCTTAAACACATTCTGATTATAGGTAATTCTCTGTTTTAAAATCATAACTAAAAAACTTTTCCAGCGCTCAGTATCCCTGAGCACACATTTTCTTTTGCTTTAAGCAAACTGTTTGCCTTCCATTTTTAGACAATGCAAAACTGTACCAGAAAATTTGTCACATACTGTCATATTATTCATACTGCTAAGGTGCAAAATCAAATTATCACAAAGGGACGGAAATATCACATCCCCATTCAGAAAAAAGTGCAAAATCTGACATTTTACTGTAACAAAACACATGCATCTAATAATAGGTCTTTGTGCCCTGAAACAGCCAAAAATGCAGCATCTCCTCAGTTGTTCTCTCGGTTCCTCCTGTGTCTCCATGTTTTCTCTGTAATGTACTGTCAGTTCTGTCACTGCATCACAAAGACTTTCCCTTGCGAATGTCTTTCTCTGAGTCAATAACATTCAGAGGCAATTTTCTTCAGTTTCCATTGTCGAGGTAAATTGAATTCCAGAATAAGATACAGCTGTACTGCAACCGTCAGCACTACTGGGTTTTCTAAAACCATTAATTCAACACTGGCACTGATGGTCTTACAAAAGGCTGCATTCTGCGTTCTTCATAAAACAAAAAAAAAATGAAACATTAGCAATTAAATAGCAAAAATTAGATTTGCTGCACATGTTGATAAAGCTGTATCATTAGCTTTGAATTACTGTGAGATGAACTGAGTCAATTGGATAAAGTGGGAAGGAATCGATGTGTTTGGCTGAGTCTCTTCAGAGAAGAGGTATCACTAAACAGCAATCTATATTTCCTCTGTCCTGAGGGCAGGCCTGGTTATAAAGCAGACGGTTGCTTTTTTTTTTTTAACCTAATTGGCTGGTGTTAATGATCAGAGTCATGTGACTCCGCAGGGAAAGCTGCTCAATTATAACTATTTCTCTGAGAGACCAGTGATGAAATTAAGAAATAGCCTCCAGTGTTAATGAAATAGTGACCATATATTTGGTTTATAATGAAGTCTGTATTGTCAGAAGCACGATAAAAAAAAAAAATTAAAAAAAACTCCTACATATGTGGATGTAAGGGCAGCAAACTGGCCTCAGAGGTTTTGAAGCTCATATCTTTTTGATGAGGGGTTATAAATGTCTGGCGTTACTGACATTTGATGTTACAGAGAGTTGGTGGCAATAAAATGACGCTCAGTAAAGCCAGCTGAAAATTTTACATGGGTCAGATAGATATTATAAAAAGCCACCAATACCTCAAAAACCTACTTGGACTTTGTGAAAACTGTGTCAAACACCACGAGCAGAAGGGTGACCTGAATGAGCGGAACAGGCAAAAAAAAAACTTTTCAAGGCCCCTGCGAAGGCTAAGCCGTTTCCCCTTTGATGTTTCCACATGCCGTATTCCTGGTTTGCGGCAAAACAACAAAGGACCATGTGGTATGGAGGCCTTATTACTCGAGTGGACCAGCATTAAGAGCTGCATGTTACGCTTCACTCTTGCAGGCCTGTGCAGACAGCATAGCAGCACCACCAAATCTATACCATTCGTATGGTAAACCAGAAAAAAACTGGAGAATGTTTTACGATCTACATGGAGTGACATCCCTTTTAGAGCTAACATGGTGAAATCCTAGGCAAAGACAGATGAGAATTTCACTAAATTTATTTTATAACCATCCCACATGCCTCATGTTATTGAAGAGTGAGGGTGGCACAAATGCTACAAGCCTTAACAGAAGTCTTCTAAATTAGAAAAGCCTCCAATAAAATGCAAGAAAGGAGACATGTGTCACACATCAAAAAGCTCCACTCTGCAGATAAAAAGAACAAAACAAAAAGGAATATTCATAATTCTTGGATATAAAGATTTATAGTAGCAAAGTTTAGCATGTTACAGTGGCTGTGGAGACACTGGGGCAGAGTTTTTGGTGTAGTATCCAGACTTCTGACAGCTGTTCTTTGGCCCTTTAATTCAGTCAAGTATGATAAATGTGTCTACAGGTTTGATCAAAAAAAGGCCTCTCTGGGTTTCATGTGGTCTGCGATGAGGGTTACTCAACCGCTGGGGACTGCTGAGGTCTGCTTTGTATTAATGTCTGCAATTAAAGCAGGCATGAGGTTTTAACTCACTATTAATACTTGCATTTTGTCTAGAGCAGGTTTTAGAAACTGCACCACATAAACAACAATTCCTCACTCTGGAAAAATGTTAATTAAGGTCCTTAAACCAAGAATTTCAATTAATTTTCCTTATAAGTAAAGAAGGGAATGCTGGGAATTCTTTTACATCATGTATCCCAATGAATTTATCCACATCATCAGCCCAAATCATCAGCAAAGCAATCTGAGCAACATGAATCTAAAAACCCTTTTCTTCTTCTTTGCTTGGGCACCTACTCACTGACAGAAAGACTTGCATTCATTGCATTTCTGGAATACTTGTTGGTGGCATATTGTAGGTGGAGTGAACAAAGCTGAGGGAGTGGACGCTGAGGCACCGGGCCCCCAGATAGGAGGACAAAAGGCCCCGGAGGAGCTCTGGCTAAGTGAAAGGGCCCAGACAAAAGGCTGAGAAGAAGAGCGCTTTATAGGCCTGTTGGAGCCAGAGGAGGCAGCGCCGGGGCCTGTCAACACACACCGAGGCCCCAGGTCTTGGTGAGCCACTGGAGCACGACCATGTGTGGTCCATTATCACAACCAGCAAGCAGTGAGCACCACGCCTCCCTCAATGGGAAGACGGATGCCCCCTTGCTGATTGCCGAAAGAAAGGCACACGGAACAAAGGCACCCGCCTTGTTGGGAGAGGGCCAATGAAAAGGTCGCAGGAGCATTCCGGCATGGGTTTACTCTTCTTCAGGGGAGGACAATGGAGCTGACAGGTGTTGGAGGAAGACAGACAAGAGAAGAGGGCGAGGGAAAGGACATGGATGGGTGAGTGTGGAGGTGGACGACGAGCTGAGAGAAAAGAGAAAGCTGCTAAGAAGCAAATGGCTTTCTGAGAGGAGCGCAAGCATTTATGTCCTACATTTTGAGTTGACTTGTTTATTGATGGAACAAACAATGGAATCCAGCTAAGTACGTGGCGATATTGAATCGGTCAACATTTGTATACAGAAATGCTGTCAGCAGAACTGTCTATTGTTTGTGGATATGTGTTTATAATGACGCCTGACAAACAGCCACCTTCAAAGTCATTTAACAAACATGTCAATATATCCGGCGTCACACACTCAAGCAGAGGGACTTGTCATAACATGAGTACAGAGATGTGACTCATCCTTCCGTTTATTCATTTGTCTTCATCCGATCTGACTGCAAATGCTGCAGCCATCGGGAGCAGGAAACAGATGGAGCCATGTCCTTCATCACATCAAAAAAGCTGGGAGGCAGTTCAGGGCCCCTCAGCGCCTTGTTTTGTAGGCTCTACAAACACGCAGCCTCTCTCTACGTAAGCTGCTCTCTGCTCTGTTTCCAGGTCAGCCGCCAAAAGCCGGTGCAGGGAGCAGCCAACAACTCCTCTCCGGAAACCTTTCCTTAAGGAATTAGGGTCAGTGGCTCTGCAAGTTTGACCTCCCAAGAACTTAAGATCAAAGATCAGGGAAGACTGGAAGGAAGAGCAGGAGAACACTTACGTCACTCCCTGTCCTCGTCCGTCCCATCAACAGTGACCAGGTCTCTTACACAAGAGGCTTTAGAGCTGCTTTATCCGCTGCAAACAGCAGATGAGAAGGGGGTTCAGAGCGGGCTGGTGATGCCGCTCATCAGACGCAACAATCCCTGTCCTGGATGACCAGCAGGCCATATCTCACAACTGTCACTGCACATCCATCAGTGCTGAGCACATAAACACGCACACGTCAAACAGCACTCAGCAGCTTGTTACAGTCAGTGATGGATGCCTGGGAGTGGCCTGGATGTGTGCAAGAAGCTTAACAGTACTCCAGTTTCCACGCAACAGTCTGTGTTTGAATTCAGCTCAGATAAGCTTGAATAAACTGCTTCCTTGCTGGACAGAGTGTTGTTTCTCTCTGTTTTAAAAATATGATAGTTAATGTTGCACAGCTGCAGAAGTTATATTTTTTTTAAACACAGGCTGCTCTCAAGGCGGCGTTCAATTGTTAAAATGACCAACCCAGTCCGACCGAGCGTTCACACCATGAGTAACAAGATCAACAAGTCACCAGAGGGCCATTTATTTCTTTAAGAGAGCTGAGAGAGGTTGTGCAAGAAACCTACAAAACTAAAAAAAAAAAGGCAGAATGTATGAAGCTTAAATGGACATCAGAAGGTAACAGTTAATAGATTTACATGATATCCTTGTTTCAACATAATATAAACAATGAGTTCACCAGGCAAGTTGGAACAGGACAAAATTATAAGTTTTCAGTTCATTTTATTAAAAAAAATGTTTTCTTGTTTATTTTCAATTCACTTAATGTAATTAAATCTGGACTGATAAATCAGCCAAAACAATATATCATTTATTTTGCTGAAATCTCAGTATCGTTGTATTTCAGCCAACAGGTAACAAGAAACTGTAATTCAGTGCCAACAATGTTCGAGGTTATCTAGAAACAGTTTCTTAACAAATTTTGTCCATCACAAACTGTCATACTGACATGTTGACTTTAACAGTGTTAAACATGCCTTTTGGTCTGTGTTTTGGTAAGAATTCTTTGAAAAAACACCCCTAAAAGGATCTGTATTGTTACATTGTTAGTTAAACTGTCAAATATTGGTATTGGACACAAAAATACTACTGATAAAATAGTACTTAATCATATTTTGGCAATTTTTTGAAACAATACTTATGCAGAAAATTTAAAAAACAGACTAGCTTACTGGCCCAAATGTATGAGAATATTTTTTCTGGACATTGCAGTTGAAAAGGTGAGGGTATTGTTATATTTCATTACTAGCCGTTTACATATTTGAAAAGCAGATGTTTTCTCTGTAGTCTTATGGTTGCTAGGCTGGTTAGTTTCTAGTGTGTGTTTACAGTGTGTCTTACACACATAGTCAGGCTAAGTTCTTAGTTGGGTCTGTTTAACCTGCAGGAGTTCCTGACAGCTTATATAAGGTGATTAGCTGCAATGGAGGGAAATAGATGGAAGACAAAAAGAGAAGCGCAAGTGCTTCAAGGAGCTTAAGAGTGTGCGAGTATGTGACAGATAAACAAAATGGAGATTAAGCTGCATGGACAAGCTCGCACATAAGAGTTTGGGTTCTGCCTTACTTGAGGTATTTCCTGTTTCACTGCTGTGAGAGAAAAGGCCACAGAGGTGAGAACAGTGGTGGAAGAAGTACTCAGATTCTTCACCACAGAAGTTCAAATATCACACTGTGAAAAATATTTTACTACAAGAAAAAGATATATATTCCAACCTCACTTCAGTAAAAGTTTTGCAAAA
Organism: Acanthurus lineatus; assembly: GCA_029814665.1. NCBI lineage: Eukaryota > Metazoa > Chordata > Actinopteri > Acanthuriformes > Acanthuridae > Acanthurus > Acanthurus lineatus. The sequence continues at coordinate 3,128,455 of JAPZDV010000023.1, read as the reverse complement.
TGTACTAGATATGAAAATAGTATAAAAGAATTCATTATGCAGTAAAACTGGTCCCTGATAGAATAAATAGTGCTGCTGCATTAATGCACGTGTTGTATTTGACTGCTGCAGACATTTAAGGTAAAGCTCTTTCTAAGTACTTTACATACTGTTCGATTAATTAATCAAAGCAATGCATCATATTCTTTAAGATCATCAAATGTTTGCAGGATCACTATTCTGTGAGAACCACAAAGCTCCAATGAAACTTTTTATGAGCGCAGAAAAAACAGCCCGGTTTTATAGCTTAATGTCGATGCATTTTCCAATTATTTAGCTGACAAAGTCTGATAATTCTCTCAAAAGACTCAAGCAGAGTACAAGTTCCCTGAAAAAGTGCATTAAAAAGTGTATTTGCAATAATGGGGGGTGAAAAATGAGGCCATCTTGTAATCGAAATCATTTTCTAGCCAGAATGATAATAAAGTGCGTCCCAACATCCATACTGTTCGACCCTCTTGCTCCACCCTCAGGAGGGAACAACCCATCTGGCTCACATTGTGAACTCACTGTGAAAACAGAGGAGGTGAGAGCTGATGAGACCATCTTTAGAACATCTGGAGGGCAAATATCGCAATGACTTTGTCTGTTCAGTTGTGTGGTTAACCAAGGGTGCAGGGTTAATTTTTCCAGAATTAAGAAAACACAAAAACAATATTTAGTTAACAAACAAGATGCAGTAAACAGGCATTGCGCAACATCTCCATGGGTGTGACCACCCAGGTCCAGCATCTGGGATCTAGTCTGGAAATGAGTCAAACACAATTCAGCACTTTGAAACACAAAGACAACCCACACGTTCCTTCCTGTGGTGCAAAATCAAAGCTCTTCCCTCTTAGATAAATATCCCCCATCAAGAGTATCACACAATCTTTCATCATCAGGCCAAAATATGGAGGGGAAAGACAGTATGTGCAAACATGTAGGCTAATTTTCAGATGGAGAAGGAGTCAGAGGAAGAACAATAATGTGATCACTGCCAAGAAGTTTTAACTGTATCTCTTCCTCCAGCGTCTCCAGCGTGCTAACCTTTACTGCAGAAAATCCCACAGCTTATTTCTCTCTGGACTGTTTGAATTATCCTGGGATGTGCCGTATCACACCATCAAAACAGGAACATTTAAACAAGTGAAACACAACCTGCTATGGTGAAACAACTGCGCAAGATCTGTCTGGCCAAAGAGAAGGTGATAAGTTCATTCTTATTCGGTCTCCTTCATTCATCATCACTCCGCTCCCACATCACCAGCAGATAAAGACACGACATCCAGCTATAAACTAAAAGCAGAGATCAAAGATGTTTGAGTTTAGCTGGCCAGAAAGACCATTCTGAGGTGAAAGTAGCTCCACTAGCATTCGTCCAAGTAACAAACTGTCATTTCTGGTATGTGCTACTGAATATAATTGCCTGGGAAGCCCTTCGAAAAGGTACATTTTTCATCTTGCAACACCTCAAGCTATATTTCATGCACAACCCTCAACCATATGCCAAATATCAATAAATTAAGACAAAATCATTCAGAGTGTTGCTTTTGGATGTTTCCTACACACTGGGGAGTAATTTGTTTTTGCAGGTGGCCCCTTACAAGCCCAGTGTTCCTTCTCAAGTATCCCAAATAAAGAAAACAAAGGCTCTTGTATTGGAAATGCAGCATTCCCTTGCTTTACTCTGCACTAAAAGTATGAAATACAGAAAAATGCAGCTTTGGATTAAATAAAATTAGAAAAATAATATTTATACAGTTTTTTTTTTTGCTCTCTTAGATTAGGTTTATGCAGAGTCTGTGAAGCAAAACACTTTGCATAAGTAAATTCACAGAAGTAGATTAGTCTGTTTCTTTCATAATCCCTTTGTTGCCCAAAGGAAGGGATTTGTGGGTCAAGCCTGAAGGGGGAGGGTGGGCTCATTCTATGTCCACCTACAGCAGTATGGAGGGAGAAGCTACGATGCTCTGACCAGACATGCAGACGAAGCCTCTGTGAATCGTTGCCCCTCCCCCTCCAACATACACTCAGAAACACACCCAGATGCACGCACACACACACACATATGCATACATCTTCCCTCAGACAGACCAGGAACAAACCATAATGGCACAATGACCTACTAACCACAGCCCCACAGGAATTATTCAGAGGCTTTTAAATCAGATTCCATTAAAAGTCGGCTTCAGCAGCATTGCGGAATGGGGGGGGGGGGGGGGGCAGTGCCCCCCCCAACCCAAAACCCCCCCATTATTAAAAAAAAAAATTTAATTTGCCCCCACCAAAAAAAAAAACAATAAAGAAAAAAAAACAGGCTTTTT
>JAPZDV010000023.1:3109652-3125786 GCA_029814665.1 Acanthurus lineatus | reverse complement strand
GGGCGGGGGGGGCGGGGGGCCGGGGCCGCGCGGGGCCGCCGGGCCCCCCCCGTGCCCCCCCCCCCCCCAACCCTAAGCCCACGCATTCTGACACACCATCATTTAATGAGCCCACACCAAAACAAAAGACATTCATGCTAAACACTCCTGCTTTGTTTCAAACACACTGTGTAGTGGTCAGCAGAGGGATTACAAGACATCAGAAACAAAACATCTAAAGGAGAGAACACTGACAAGTTTGAAGCAGTAGAAAAAGTATTAAGAGGATATGAGACTTTTTTTTTATTTTAATTGCGAATAATAATGTTACATATCTAGATACATCAGCAAAAAAGAGAGACTTGTTGGTAGCCCTACACATATAATCTGATTTGTGTCACTAGATACTAATTCTTAAGAATGAGTTATCAGTATTAATATACATCCTTTTATGATTAGATGTGAAGAGAGCATGATGGAAGTAATTAACTAAACCCAGTTGATAGTTAGTAATACAAAGAGGAAACAAGGACTTTGCTGTGAAAAAAAAAAAGTTTTACATAACTCAGAGAAATCAGTAAACTGTGACGACTCATGAAGGCCAGAGTTATCCCTTGTGACTCAGACGTTCACCACAGCAGCAGCTCCAGCTGGGAGCAAAGCAAAACCTCTTTTAATGTTTCCCTTCTCCATTCAAGACTAGTAATTCAGCATGAAAACTAAATGAATTTTGCTAAGAATGAAAATAAGACGTTGCCTCTGTGTAACATTAGAAAATACAATGCTCTGCTTTTAGTTATGTGAGATCAGTGGTCAGTCACTGTTGTGTCTGTACTTCATGGCGTTCTGATATTTCTGTCCGACAGACCCACAATGCCTCTCAGCTCCAAATGAAATACGCTGAATAATCAGTTAGTTGAGCATTTCACAACTAGGGTTTTATTATTCTAACTCTCTTTAATGTTGAGGGAACAGCAAAGTAACTGGATGGCTGCCAACACTGTACCTGCTTATAGACTCCTGGGTTTGTGAATAAATCATTAAAGCAATTACTGCTTAATATCATACAAATAATTTTCACAAATTATCTAATAAACTCATGTCCTTTACGTTGCATAAACTTGAAGTGCAAGTGGAAACAATTAACACGTTTACAGCTGTATTGCAGCTGTATAAATGTTGCCCTTGTTTTATATGTTTTTTAAGATGGGCATCATGAATTCAGCAAGTACATGAATCATCAACAAACATGAAGCAGTCAATAAATTGCGACTCAGGGTTTTTTGATGCTCTTTGATATTTTGCACAACAAACCGCAGGACATCTCTGGCTGCCAATCACAGATCTAAGAAACAATGTGTTTATGATTCCATTGCCTAACAGGATGGAGACAAAATACTACTGATACATAAAAAAAGAGCTTCTCTATGCAGCGAAGAAGCATGTTACATACAAACAGCGTAATTTCTCTTGTTCTCTGCGCTCTGACGGACCACCTGTAAGACTAGTGCTCATTAGACAGGAGACTGGGGGGCCGCCATGGGGCTGTTCTATCAAACAGCCAGACTCATCCTGGAGGAATCCGGCTGTAAAACGCACTCTCACTGGGAAATCATTCAGACAAGCTCATAAAAGACACACACGAGCACACACACACACATGCACACACACACACACAACCCCAATATGCATAAACAAACACACATTGTTGGATTTGAACTGCTTACCAGTGAACGCGGAGGCAATCACTATCACCAGTCCTAAAGGATTCAAAAGCCTATTATCCAGCAGGTTGGCATTTGATTTTCTGTTCGGGGGGCTCCAGCATGACAAGTTACTGGTGAAAATAGATTATCTTACCGGGGAGCAAAATAACTTGCTTCAGCACACACCAAATCATGTCTTATTAACAGTATGTTATCCAACTCTAATATTGGAGTTTATAGTCTCATTATTTATTGGTTTCCATCACTATAAAAGCTGTATTTTACTAATTTTATATCAATATGCCAAAGTAATTAATTCTAAACATACTGACAGTTAAGTTGTCTTTTTTTTTAGCCTCTGAAAATCATTTCTCACCACAAAAAGTTGAACTCCACTCGAGGGACACAGGCCATAGTCTAGTGAAGAAGTGCGGTCACATTAAAATAACTGGAACATTATCACTCTGCATGTCCCATGTACCCAGAATTCCTCTCGCCAGAGTAAACAGATAATGCCAAATTCAACTCAGGAATTAGTTGTTAAACTAGCACATGCCATTTCTTTAGACCATCTGCTTTTTCATTTGCTCTTTCTATGATTGTTCTTGGGAAGCAGCATTGCCTCCACCAGATTGTGGAGGATGTTAAGTCCCCGCTAACTATTTCGAGTCTCTGCATCAGGTTACACTGTTTTACATGAACACGGGAAGTTTTTCCAAGGGTAATGAGAATCTGTGCCAGCTAAGAAAAGTGCAAAGTACACTCAGCGGGCCCCTGGGGCAGACAAAACAGCATTAAGTATTAAGGCTGCTTAAATGGAAATAAATTCACTGTGTCAACCCCATTTCCTCATGGAGGAGCGAGGAAGCCATAATCTCAAAAATAACATGTTGACAGTAGGTGTATGTTCATCATGCTACAAGTGCTGTGGTGCTAATGACCAAAACAGTGAGGTGCCAAAAAATTACACTGGCCCAGTTTGTGATCATCTGACTCACACATGCAGTTCAGCAGTGATGAAATATTTGAGACAACCATGGAAATGATTAAGTTTCCATCCCAATTCACCTGATGATAGTTTTGAACTGAGAATCCTTTTGAATAGTAATTTGATTATGAATGGAATTGTGATCCAGGAATCCAAGTCCAACTGATTAGCAACCCGACCACTTAGAGTCAAAAAGCTGTATGAACGTGGGCTTGTGTTTACAAATCTGTGCATGAAGAGAGACAGAGACAGACTGTTATCTCTATTCTGGTGCCTGAACAAATCAGGACTAGTGAGATTCAGATTCGTTCAGTTTTAGGTAATCAGCATGCATAATAATGCGAGGAGAGACACAGTGGATGGCGGGAGGAAGTGTTGGAGTGACTGCGAGACGGAGCACAGATGTGAGAAAAGCAGTAGAGTTTAATTTCATGAACCTGCTAGCCTGTCAGATCCCTGATAACAGAGTTCAAAGGAGGATGGTCCTTCTCAGAGAAAAGATTTATTGGCCTGTTTGACCCTAAAAAAGTCAGTGAATTAATAGTGGGAGGAAGGCTTCATTTCAGCATCCTACCAAAGGAGCCATATACAATCCAGAATTACGATTAGGTCAAATATTTTTTGGCAACTCACTGCTTACTCTAGTCCGTCTCCCTCTTAGATCTTAACTTTACGATGCAGGTGTAGAGCAATGCATCTACTTTACTAATACCTTTTTTTTTGCCACTTTGCCACTACATTTTTCCAGATTGAAATCATTGAATGGATTGTTGTGATATTTTGTACAGATATTTATGGTCCAAGGAGGATGAATCCTGCAGATTCCAGAGATCCCCTGACTTATCTCAAGCACAGCCAAATGTCAGCATTAGTGATTCAGAGTAAAATCTTTTGACAACTGCAGGATCGATTAGCATAACATTTGCTATAAACATTCATAACCCTGAGGATTAGCTGTAAGTCTCTGGTAATTCTGACTGTCCATCTTAAATTTGCCCTCTACTTTAGTTTATGACCACGTACAGCTGATGCGATTCCCATCAACCAAAGCAGTATTCATGTTAAGCGCTAGTCAATAAATGCTGACATGCTAAAAGACCAGACAAGATGAGGGTGAACTCAATGAATATTACCTGCTAAACATAATCATGTCAGCATTGTCGACGTGAACCTGTTAGCATGCTGATGTTAGCATTGATCAAAGCACTGCTGTTTATGTAGCCTCACAGAGTTGCTAGTATATAGTTGCTAAATAAATGATTCTATTTTATTTAATTTCAAATTTGCATTAAACACATTCTCCCAATATTCCAAATATCCAAACTATTTTTGGATGAAGTATTTCAGCAGTTTGGCTATTCTGCTCACAACCATGAGACCAAGCCACTGCCATCAGAACTCAAAAATCCAAGCTAGTTCTGGCCTGAGTACAACAGCAAAACGGAGTAATTTCTTTGTTTGTATTTTTCATGGAAAATCGGATAATCCATGCGACTACTGTTCTCAGACAACAATTTCCCTCCAGTGGATAAAATAACTCATAGCTCCAGCCTGTACAGCAGGTACATATCTGTTGGGAAAGGACGAGACAAAGTGCTCATTTGTCAGTTTGCCCACTGATAATTGATAAAATGACACTGAAGTTTGGTTTCATTGCTCATAAATTACACAATTGTTGGTGAATCCCCATGGAATTATTATATCACAAGCAGCAGACGCAACAGAAAACCTCGATCACTGCCATGCTTCTTTTGTCAGAGTCATGGAGTGCATTCTGAGATTATTTACTTAGCAGATAAAAAACTAGGTTAAAGCACCACACAGTGCACACATTTAGTCCGGCTCAGTAACCATGGGTTCAGGCCAGACTCTTGCATTTGTGGCAAAGAAATACACACTTAAGCACTTTGGCGTGTAAACTGGCAGCTGTGGCCGTCCAGAGGAGCCAGCAGGAAATGGCTGCTCAACAATCACTCAAAAACCGAAGGAAAGAAAGAATTCATGATGTTCTGTCACTCATGTATAAAACTGTAACTGTGGTTTATGGTGAAGGACGAAGGGAGGTGGACAAACACACATCAGTAGTGTGAGGGCAGACATCATCCTCTGTACTGCCCTCCTCATCACCTCCATTATCCTCAGGGACTGTTTTGAGGGCTACAAGTGAGGGACCTTCAGTGCGAGGCCTTCAGCAGCAGCACTCGAGGTGTGCTCACAGGTTTTTATGAGGTGCAAAGTGAGCTATTATTCCCTCAACCCCGCAGCTGCCTTTCCTGAGGGCGAGGAATTTTCTCTAAAACCCCACAGAAAAATACTTGTATATGGATTTTTATGACTTGAAAAGTGTATTTGCAATTGACCTATCCCCTCTTTTGGCCGAGAAAAGCTGAGCTGGAGGGTGATGCTGCCAAATATTGCACTGCATGGTAGGATTCTGTACGGTTCATGCAAACAGATGAATGAAGCCCTCCTACCACTTTCAAAGTCAGAGACACAACCCAAGGGGGGAAAAAAAAGCAGGCTCACACTGTCTCTGCAATAGTGTCCTTTGCTTGTATTATTTATGTTATACCAACAAATTATTTAGGCCTCGCCCTGAGCAAATCCCAGTTTGTTTGTTGGAATTAATGGACACCATTTTCCCCCACACATCACGTAAGGCGAACTGCAATCAAGCCTGCATCCCAAAGATGTGAGTTCATCTATTTCCAAGCAAAATTGAGGTTATTAATCTCGGTAACGCTCTCTAATGTGGGTTACACACAGCACTGCTCAACATGAGTATGTGATGTGTGACTGCATGCCATGGTATATTAAGAGCTTTTGTTTAGAATCCACATGCAATTCTTGTCCTTGACTTCACTTAAAATGATGGGCAGTTAAAAAGAATGATTCTCTGCTTGTAGTACAGAAAACCACATGGTCAAACATATGGCAAGTAAGAAGCAAATGGCGTGTGTCGCTGAGATTTTTTTTTTTTTCAGAACTTCACAAGTGTAGTGTGGTAAAATGGTTGGTTTATAGCTAAGGCCTGAAAGAGAACAAAGAGCCGCAGCACCATTTCCACACCCTCATCATGTAGTATTGATCTTTCTGTGGGTCATGCACCACTCTTTTTTTTCTTCCCTCATCCCCTCCTCCATCCACTCAACTACGCCTCAGGACTGTACTTGTCATCTCATTTTTATCAAGCCGGTGGGGAATGCTTTAACAAATCAATTACCAGCCTCTTGCTGGTTAGCCCAATAGAGGCCACAAACGGCCTTTGCTTTGAGGGCAAAACACTTTGTTTCAGTCGGCCAATACTGTGATATGTTTCACTAATTCATGGCTATAAAGTTCCAGCACGATTTACTGACATCCAAAACAAAGTACTTTTTAAAGTTCTGGCGTTACAAAACAGACTGTTCTCGACCAAAGGGTCAGCAACGGTCTTTAAAGCAAAGATTTATAAGATTGTATTCAGATGAAGCTTGTTTACATCCCTTGTGAAGAGCAGCTGGATAATTACTCAGCACTAGTCAACATTAGTCACACTTGCAGTTCCTCACAATCAGGCAGCATTCAGAGGAAATAAACAGGTATTTTCTGTTCATCCTAAGCCAGCCAAATTATTTCATGGTATTAAAAAAGCAGATGATTTAGCTTTAGCAAAACTCTTGACAGGGTTTCGCTAACGTTCATTTATTTTTGGCAGCCCGCCACAATATCGCCGTTTCCTGCTACATATTGTTCTATTATTTTTGGAGCAGCAACTTTTGGAGCCTCTCTCTCTTTTAAAAATATGACTGTCAGGAACAACTATGAAGATTATGGTGTTTAATAAGTCTTAAACATGCTCACATAAAAACTATGTGTGAACGTGCCGAACATTATCCATGAGCAGAAAGCAGGCTCATGAGGGAGAAGTTCTGCTCCATGTGCACAAATGTGAGGCTTTGAAAAAAGCAAACCTTTTGTAAGAAATGCTGTGTTCTTACAGACACGGTCACTTTTAGAAAAATTACAGAAATGACAAGCAGCATCGGCTGTTAGTCTGTCTGACTCAGGAGATAATCACCTAAAGTGGCCAAAAGAGGACAGAAAATCACAAAATGAAGGCAAACAGACAATATTCGACCCTTTATGGCACAGAACACTGTTGATAAAAGGAGAAATATTGCTTTTACCTTGATAATGTCTAAGTTCTATCTCTATTTTTAGCTTGAACCGGTCAGGCACCATTTACCTTGCTTGTCCTGACAGCACACTCCCACTGAAAACTGAGCTGTTATTTTATTCAACTAATAAATCTCACAATTATCTGACTGGGCCTACTGTATCCTGCAGGAGCCCGTCCACCATAAACAGCCTTAAATCGTGCTCAAATAAACAGAGTCCCAACAGCTATAAACACGCCAACCGAGCTAATAACCCAAACTGTAGCTGCTGAAAATAACCCAAGCAAGTATGTGCTGTCCAGCCTTGTAGACATATACTTTATGAGGGAATAACTCCTGCCACTTGGCTGATTGATGCTGAAGAGATTCCAGGATATTCGATCGATGTTTGGGGATCCAGGAAGGACTGATTTAAATGAGATGCAGTCATTTCTGCTGAGGTATTAAGACAGTACATTATGGATTCACATTGTTGAGCTGCCTCATTATCCCCCCATCATAAACACTGTAAGGCATCAGGTGTGATTTTTTTTTTCTCCTTTCACAGCCAACAGCACACTGTGTGTTCCTGCTAATAAAATATGTCTGACCTCCTAAGTATTTGTTAATGAGGACAACAGAGTCCAGTTTGTATGTGGTAAAAAAAACAAAGGTGGAGAATGAAAAAAGCATCTCAAAATATCAAAAGTTTATTAAGTCTCATTTTTATAAGCTAAAGTGAGTTTTCCAGTAAAACTTGATGTTGACTACTGCACAAATCTGGCAGGAGGAGAGACTCATGGATCAGCCAAAGGTTGCAGCACATTCATACAACTAAAACATGCATCACAGTGGCTTTATTGGATCGACACTGTGAAAGCTCTCAGCTGCTCAGCATTTTACATTAGGTTCTTGTCATAGTGAACTCAGTGTTTTGATGGATAGTGTTTCCTTAGAGTGCTGAGACTGACCACTCTTAATAAATTATTGTACACAATGTGCCATGATGTATTATGCAGAGAGCAGATGTCCCTTATTCCCCAACCAATTCTTTTTGTCCTCGACAAGACGACACCCACACCACAATATCTGCATGCATATGACTGTTTAGAGTTAGGGATCCAGGTAGACATCAGGTCAGCTGTCTATTTGTATATGACTATTAAAGTGATCTCGGCTCAAAGGTTCAGAGCTTTCAGAGGGTGTAAGTGTGTTGAGGTAAGAACATTGTTCATGCATTCATAGAGGAAAGCTGAGTTTTATCTCTGGATCTGCAGCTGGGAGAAGTACAAAATGTTAAATCTTTGATTATTTTTTTTTTAAGAATGCATGTATTTTACCAGTTTTGATCAATTTCTCTCTTTAAATCTTAATCAGTTTTTTGGCTGAATTCACAAATCACAATCAAATGCACCTCGCTTCCAAGCCTTTTCTTTTTTATCTTTGTATCATCTTCCAGTTTAATCATGAATCATATAGAAATCATTATCACAATGTCATATCCCCAAGAAATTCTGAACCCTTAGCACATTCTTGTACACAGAAATCCCCTGCAGGAAAGGTATGGCTCTAAATTCAGAGATGTTTAACTGCCTCTTGACCAGGTATTAAAAGGCTTAAACTCTTAATCTGGTTTAGACTGTGTGCGTCTACTGCTGCAGCAGCTGACTCACCCTTGGGAGTCCACTGACAGTTACACAGAAAGCCTCCTAAGTCAGACAAATCTGCAAATAATTAAAGCTTTTAGGAGAATCCTGTTTTATTAATCAATACATCCAAAATCTATTAGACGCTGCAACTGTTGATGCATCAAGCATGCAAACTCATCTGTGTTACACAGCTTTAAAAAAATGAAAGAAGCGGTCATTTTGACAATATGTTATCCTTATTTGTAGCGTTTAAATGAAGAAACCTGCATGACCACACATTAGGATCTGTGTTTTGATCATTAATGACACCACAGGAATTGTGATGAACATATAAAACCGGGCAAAGGAGCAGTCAATGGACCTGTGGCTCTTCTTCAGCTCCGCTCAGGTTTCTCCTTCCCACAGTCACTGCCTCGCTGCCATTCAGTCTCCGGCCAGGGACCCCACCACTCGCAATGATTTAAGATATTTCAACACAGAGGATCTGGTTGGGTTATAAAACTGGAAATGCAATACTGTCAAAAAAACGAAAGACCACTGATGACTTCCAAAAATAAATAAGCAATATTTCATGTGGCTATTTTTGTCCATCAGTCAGACGATAGACATGACGCGAGACAGCAGAGCTGGTTTCTTCAAAAAAGCCAGAGGTCTTCTTAATAAACGCCATGAGATCATTCATAATGATGATTATGTGATTATGGCACAGCTCAGAATGAGTCTTGTCCAACAATATACTCACTCAGAAAGTATATTGAAAAACTATTAAGCCTTGGCAACCTGCATGTTGACCATCAGGACAAAATCCTGAGTAATGTACCAAGGAAGTCCTTTACAGAACATTATTTAAAATTTAACTTATAATATTCTAATTTCCTATAGAATATTGACTTTCGAGCAGCTGAAGCTTGAGAGACCTTGCTTTGAGTTAAACAGGTTGAGGAGAATAGTATGGCTTGATCACAGCTCACAGATGGGAAATCGTGATTGCACAGGGTGAAAGCCAAGTTTGCAATTTCGTGTGAAACACAAACTACCCATGAAAACAACAGCCAATTACACTGGAAAAAACAAACACGCAACCACGGCCAAACTGCGAATGGGGGATAATTTGGGGTTTAAAATAAATAAGAACAATAAAGACCAATAAACTGGCCATGGAGGCAACTGTAAAGTGTCTTATTGGCACAATGGAAAAAAGGATCATTCCATTGACCAGAGCCTCATGTCAAAAAGCTTTTTACCAGATGCATCTCACCACTTTTCTATTGCACATTTCCTTTGTATTTCATTTGATTTTTCTGTTCTTTGCATGAAAAGTTGAGCCCCATAAACACTGTTTGACTTTATAACCTTAATTTCCAAAGCCTTTTTCAAAAAAGCTCAATCTATGTTTCCATGTCATTTTTGTCAGCAGTTCAGAGAAGAAACAGCTCTTTCATTCCTCCTCAGAAGTCTGATTTTCTGATTTCCAAATACCCCTCATTTGCTGATGTCTGATTGTTACAGCAAATTAAAAGCTCGTAGCGCAGGCAAACATGCCAGCATGTATCCTGCCAACTCATCTGGTCATTGTGACAACCTGTATCCATCATTTATCCACATGATTTACAGCAAACACTGGAGAGAAAGATACATTATCAGCTCTGACATAAAACTGAGCTGTGCTCGTTCGTCACATGCAGCAGGTTGCATACAAAACACTTAAGATTTTGTGAAGTTTTATTTCCTCTTTCTTTCATCTCCGTAATTGGCATAACTCATTTTAGCACCTTAGCCACTCCCACAGAGAATGTGTTTTACATACAAACATTCAATGCTGTGACGCCGCTGGAAAGAGACACACAAGTCGTTCGTTTTCCATTATAGATTTACACTTCATTGGATAAATGAATGAATGAGTGAATGAATGGGCCTTGCAGTGGCTGCAGGAAGAAATAAATTAAATCCTTCACATAATAAGGGCCAGCCATCTGTGAGCTCACTGGGAAACTATGGTGGATTATTCCTTTGCTAAAAATCAATAAACTCTCAATGAGCTGCCGGTGGTGGATGCTAGCTCCTGAGGAGAATGAGAATGTGAGCTGCAGGACGTGCGGTGGATGAGGTGACATAATCATAGACGCCAATCAAGCTCTGTTGTCTCCAAACAACAGGGTTGTGTCTCCAGGGAGTCCACAAGCCCACATGGAAGATACCTGAGGCTCGCCTGCTGTACCTCAGCTGTCATGTGGGAGAGTCATCGGGTCCATCAATCAAGTTGAGTGATGGGTACATTGCATCAGAGTAGTGCTAAATGAGCAGTGGAGGCAGGGAGACCACCGTACAAGTCATTGAATCTAGTGTTTAGTGCTGATAATGTATTTTTCCTTTACACGAGTGATGGAAATCTGCCAGCAGGGACACTTAATTTCACTTCTACTCAGACCGAAATCGACCCTCCTGAAAGTTTCTTGACACAAGTGTCATCCTGCTAAGCATAATTTGTCTTTTTCCGAGATAATGACACTTGTTTCTGGAAAATAAATCCTTAGGCCTGACCAAGAGGCTAAGAGACTTGGTAAGATTAACACTTTTTGGCAGAAAAAGAATTAGTTTGAGGTTTTTGAGTGACAGTTTGTTTGAACAGTCGTGAGCCTTGTGTGTCTGAAGGTTGGGGTCTTCATCAGGGACCCAAGCAGTCACTCACACAAATGAAAACAAAGCTTGTGAGCCAGCAAGGCCGTGACTGGATTCCCCCTCAAACTGCTTCCTAATTTAAACAGCCACTGATGTTTTTACCATGTGGTGGCAAAAAAATGTGTCTACTGTACGGGCTGGACTCGTTTGGAAGAGCCACTTGGGGGATCCGGTGTGGTTTTGGGCCCTCTTAACATCTCATCAGGTAAATGTTGTAAGACCCTTAGCAGCTGGAGTTCACAGTCAGGACAACACGTGTTCACCACAGGATGAAACAGATAGCCCTCAGTCACACTTAAACAACTAAGGACTGGACCGTCTGTCTAATGTCATGTTGCTCTGTTGGTCATTTTTTTTCTTTCTGGCCAGCTTTGCTCTTTTTCGCTTTTGCATACCCTCAATTTCTCTCAGATGAAAAACTTGTTTTTTCTCTTGACGTGCATTTAAGACGTCTCATTACTCTGTCAGAGCAGCTGACAGAGCTTCTCTCCAGATCCTCGAAAACCTCAGGGGCTGGCAAAGGAAAAACAGTTGTGCACACTTTCTCCCAAACCAAACTTCCTCCTCAGATCAAAAATAAACTCCGGCCAAAGGGGAAGACCTCACTTGGTCAAGTAGCCAGAGAGAGAAGTCACACATGCAAAAGGTCAAAGATGAGGAGAAAGATCACAACCACAGATACTGAGCTTCGGTGCTCGGCCAAAATAAACCTCTGAAATCAACCCTGTAAACCATCATGATTCCATCAGTCTGTCACCGGAGTGATTTTATTCATTATGACAGTGAGCGAGCACGAGAGAAAAAGAGTGAACGAGAGAGCTGGCTCTGTCTGTGAAATACAATACAACACAAGCTGTTCTCCATCTGGAGAGATGTCAGACTCGTCTGCCTCACCAAGCCATGACAAGCTGCATTAGAACTTATCAATTTACACCACATTTGATTGGATTCGTTATTGCCATATACGTATACGCACACATGTAAAAAATATAAGGCCACAAACTCTCATTTAACATGACTAATTAAAAATAAAAAGATGTATCTAAGCAACACTGAATATTTCACAGGTGTAGCTGGTGAGGAAAGGCAAACGTATTGAGACAAACAGTAGCGGAAAGCCGATAACAGTAGGAACTTAACCTTCATATATATCTGGTTTCATTCTTTCATAACCCACACAACCATTTAGTGAAAAGACCCCTAAGGCTGAGATTACAGTCCTGGATTGGTTTCAACTCTTGCCCTCTCTCAGTGTAGCTATTTGATGAAAGGCTTGGCAAGGGTCACATCCAAGTACAGTGGGTGTTTTTTTTTTTTTTTTTGTAAATGTACTTAACTGAAACTATACGAGAACCTGGGCCAGACTGGTCGTCTGGTTGTAAATATCCTGTGGTGTCCCAGAGGGTGGCACACTGCAGGCTGTTGTGCTTTGCACGCATTTTGCAGAGTACTAAAAACCACGCACTGTGTTCCCAGGGCTCAACGGTATCAATTAGAGGCAGCTTGTGAAAAGATGTGCTTCCTCCGATGCTGTGGTCTGGTCGGAGGTAGGAAGTGGGGGAAAAACAGAGGGAGGAGGCAGCTCCAACAGCAAGGTCTCTTCAGAGCCACAAAAATTTGTTGTCTTTTTTGCTCTACCAGCTTGTTCACAAGTTAACAAATGAAGAGAAGTTTTTTTACAGTTTCTGAATTGTCCCTCACTATTTCATCCTCTCGTCTAAAATGTACAGTATTTATCCTCTCTTAACAGATACATCACCTCAATGACTTGGTAGAAACCATGGTTTCAGAACAAAGGGCAGATTTTTAGTTGTGTGCCAGTATTACAAGGAAAAAGCCAGGTTACACACAGTGGCTTAACTGGCCAGACCACAGGCCCTTTTATGCTAAAACTGACTCACTGACCACACAGGAAAAGTCCCAACCAATGACAATGATTATTAGAAAATCTGGCACCATTTCTTTTCCTCACTGATGGCGAGCTCCTCAGTGCCATAAGATTTCTTCCTTCGGTGTCAACATGACTTTTTGCCAGGATACAAGAATTTAGGCAATGGTCAGCAGTTTTATATGATGTGGTTGATGTCTGGTATTGTGTAACAAAAGCCTACAAAATGTATCATTTTTCTAACTGCCCTTTGGATCTACATTACTACATCAAAATTAGCACAAATATGCATTTTTTTCATGTCGGTTAACCCTGAAAAAAAATTGTCAATGAACAACTTTACCACTGCAAACTCCCAAGTCCCCCCTTATGTTCTATTTTTCTTTATGTGCCGCGTGTGACGTCACAAATGCACTAGAAAACACAGTTACAGCAGATACTTTTTTTATTTTTTACTTAAGACTCTCATTTAAATTCAGCACAGACTGTGAAATGTTCAAGCACTGCTTGCAACGAGGTGGAGGGAAAAGAGGAATTTGTTGTTATAATTCACTGTATTTTTCAGCACCAGTAAACTCTGTCCTTTTTTTCTCTTCCCCCTTGAATTAAGAGAAGCTCTCTCACTGTGCTGTCTTGCCAGTGTTGCTGCTTGCGCTATACAAAGAACAAAATTGTTGTTGCATGTCGTTTCCAGACTGAAAAGAAGCAATAAATATTATTCAAAATTTAACACTTGTCACAGGAAAAGAGGGCAATCTTGGTCACGCTTAAAAAAAAAAACATTTTGAAACGAGAAACAGACGTCAGTGTAAAGTCAGATGGTTTGTTGCAGCATTTGCTTTATAACAGCATCTCTTGATTTCTTCTTTTGCTTCAGCATGATTACAACTAATGCTGTTAAAGCTTGTTTTGGAGAACTTGCTGAAAGTAGTGAAAGTACTGCATCTGTCGTACTTGTGAGGACAGTCTTTAAAGTCCACTGTATTCCTTAACAAAGGATCTTTCATAGAAGTGAATGCTAATGCTGCCGTTGCACTGATTTAATCAATGTGAGACTAACAGTAAGCCTTTAAATTTGTGCCATAAGAGCTGAATGGAAAATATAAGAGAATCAAACACTTCTTTAAATTCTAAAAGGACTGATAAACAGAGGAGTATTGAGACGGAGTCCTCTGTAACAGACACTTTATTTGCTCCAATTACAAATGACAAAAATATGGCAACCATTCTGTCAGCTTTGGCAAAGAAAAGCCGATGGCTAATTTCCAACCTGGCAACCAGTTCCAAAACTTGTCCTGCTGCATTTCCCCAAGTGCATGCCTGACGCATCATCTTTCCAACCAAGCATCCATGCCACCTAAAACTAACAAGTTGAACTGGCATGTTGACACAAAGAAGCTTTTGTTAGCTTACCAACTACGAATCCTCTGCCATCCTTCCTCCATCTCACCTCTTGAAAATGCTAAGCAGAGCACGTAAAACCATAATGAGTTCACCCAATTGGTTCTGACAGGTCTGGTCCACAAAGCTGCAGCACTTTTCTACTCTGTTCAAACAGTTACACTGAGGCTTTGCTTCTCTGTCCCTCATAAACAACAGGCCAACACAACCAGGCCTTAATTCCCCTCTGTTTGGGGACAAATGGCCTCCTTCATTGGGTTCAGGGAACAGAGAGACCACACAGCCCCTTCTTCTTAAAATGGACAAAGGCATCGCCTCCAAACCGGCCAACTTGTGTCATAACCTTATCGAAACGAGCCAGTGCTCCTTGTCAGAGAATAAGGCCACCGAGATGGAGAGGCCCAGTGAAGAAGGGTAGCCTTCTCCTCTTCCTTACTGAAAAGGGCAAAGTAGAGCATCCCTGTTGGATATGGGGGACAGAGGAGTTTTTGTGTTTAATGGCTTGGGGTTCTCTGCTTACACGTCGTGCCCCCTCTCATCCACAGTCCTGTTAATCCCATTAATATGAAGAGGGCCAAGAGCCTGAGAGTGGCCACGGCTTAAGAGCCATCAGCCAGCATTAGCCCTTGAAATCCAAACCCTTGTCTAGACCCATTAACAACTTAGCCCCACGGAGTCAAATCATTTGAGACTCATGTTTAATGATCGGAGCATAACCTCTGGCCAGCATTCACTGACCACTGCACATTCAACACACTGTTTTCAGGAAGTCGCATAGCCGACACACACCAGATGCATCCCGACTTTTCTCTATTTGCTGGTCAAAAGGCGCATTTGATCCATCATTTTGTCTCAGTGTATTCCTCAGCAGTTTCAATTCCTCCCTCGCATTATTGAGTAGCTGTGTTGAATGTCAACCATGCAATACAGACCGTGTAAAGGATTTGCTCATTGAATGATTCAGTCCGTTATTACGTATTATTCCAATTTAAGGCGATTAATATTGTGTGTGTGTGTGTGTATGTGTATGAGACTGTCTGTGTGCATTATACTGTATGTGTGTGTGCTACTTTAACCACATGATGTATTAGGAGAGATAATCTGTTGGCTTTTAATTAAATAGCCTGGCAAGGGGCTGCTGAGAAAACCCAAAGAGGACTAAGGTTAGCGCCTTGTGCAGCGCAGCAAAGACAATCTCTAATGTCTCAATCCACTACCAGGCAGCTCCCCGACATCTACATATGGCCTATTTCTCATCCCACTGCATACCAGTCGGGTGATTTAAAAGCATTAGAGCCTGATTAATGCAGATTTGAGGCAGTTTGCACTGGCTGGGCTGGAGCACAGCGAGGGCTTTCAGGAAACAATGGGTATGGTGACTGTTTACGAGCAGCTTTCAGTTCCACAGTGAGAACAGGGAACGAGTGCTGCAGCGTATCACAAATGACAATTAGCTGAAGCGATCACAGTAGTGTTTCAGCTTCCTTTAAACCGCCACACATATTCAATTTCTGTCAATAGCAAACAGCAGTTAGCTTCAGTTATCAAAGGAAGGTATCTTAAGCTTCACGCTGTGATAAACTTCAAGTTATCACAGGTATTTTAAGACTCATGTATGTATCATGTTTCTCAAGTATAGACGTTATCTGCATCTGGAGATTGAGAGGCGTTTGGTGATTTCAAAGAAAAATGATCCTTGTCAATG
>JAPZDV010000023.1:3068817-3109552 GCA_029814665.1 Acanthurus lineatus | reverse complement strand
GACGTTATCTGCATCTGGTGGTTGAGAGGCGTTTGGTGATTCCAAATAAAAATGATCCTTGTCAGTTATATTCAGGATTATTGTGAATAAGTTAAACAGTTTAAACACATTGGGCTACAGAGTTGGGAACTATGCTTTTTAAATGTGCAGCATACAGTAAATACTGTACCCTGTTCATAAAAAATGCAATTTTTGTGAACAGTTTTTTGTGTTTGTTGCCTATTATTAAATCCTGTCTGATGTTTTACTTAAACAGATAATAAAATCAAATTAATTTGATAGTGATCTCTTAACTTACATAGTTTCTTTCATTGTGACTTCATTTTAACGGAGTCAACAGTGCTTTTTATTTACAAGTGCAATGAAAGAGAGAGTACAATCATTTTTAAAAGACCTGTTGAACAAGCAGAACACAAACCTCTTGGGCCACTCTGCCCACAGTACAAAACTTGTTCAGCCGGAAGGTACCACAACATCAATTATATGGAAGTGGCTTGGATATTTTAAAAGTGACGAAGCACAGGCGGTCTGCAAAATATGTCCTCTGTTGGTCCCAACTAATGTGTTTTGAGATGGAAATGGGTGAAATTCAGGACAAGGAGAGTTTGGAATGGGAGGAGGAGGAGGGGCTTAGACTCACTGAAACTTTTCACCCTCATAGAAACAAGCCTTTTTGAATCTTTGAAAATATTTTTCAACATTCATCTATAATAAGGTAGCAAACTCACTCACCCTACTAACCCTCTTCATCAGAATCCTTTTTTTGCAAGTGAATCGTTAAATATTAGAAAACCACACCCTGTGTGCAAAATTACTGTAAGTGTCTGTAACCAAAGCACATGTGCAGCCTAAAAAAATATTAAGCAACACAGGCTAAATACACATTTTGGTTCCTAGAGCAAATTTTCCAAAGATACAGTTACTTCAGATTTTTCCTTTCTGCCCTCAATACAGCGAGTGCAATTCAAAGGCCAACTTTTTTAAAAATGAATTTTAGGAGGTAAAATTCCATAACTAAGATACAATACAATAAAATTATTCTGGCTCTGATTACAGTTAGAGAGAAAAAGGAGCATTGTATTTAGTCAGCTATTTCCTATTGGCCTAAATATGAACTCACTCTATCCATGACTCAGATGCTCTCTGTCGGGTTTTGTGGTTAAGGGAAGCAACTCAAACATATCAGAACCCCTCATTAATTGTATTTTTAGGAACAAATAAATGTCTTCAGGCTAGCTTATCTTGCAATTGTGGTGATGGTGTAAATAACAATTTCTCTCTTTATTGGCTATCTTTTGGAAAATGAGAGGTTAGGAAAATGGAGATCCAGTGCGGTTTGACACTGACCTGATCTTTCAGGACTGGTGTTCCTCAAGTAAGGATGTTCACAGTGGTGGCGTTTATGTAAGGAGATTCATCCATATTTGTTCAGTGACCCTTTGGCAGGAGATCAGTAATCATTTCTGTGATTCTTTGCCAAAATGTGAAGCAACTTAAAAAGAAAAATTGTTAAAAACTTTTTTCTAACAAGTTTGTTGACTCCCACAGCTACTGTGTCTTGGATGGGAAAACTCTCAGTTTGGCACATAGTAACTGTGAATGGTGTGTAAACACTGCTCGGAAATCACAAACACCCCTCTCCCCTTATCTAAGAAAATCTATCAGAGAAAGTGTGGGACCAAAAAGATTAGGCCGGATGCTTCCAACATTTCTTCATACCTACACACCTCTCCTGCCAACAAATTACACTCCCCTGTTTGAGGGAGGAACATCAAAGGTTCCTCTTTTACACAACAGATAAACTTCCCATTAAAACTGGCATCTATTGCACTGATCATCAGTAACCTGCATAATTTATTTATATTTATATTTGACATTTGAACCTGCAATAGCTGATTTAATTGGCTTTTTGTGTGCAGCAGACAAAACTGTTGAACACCAAACATTTCTGTCTTTTAAGCTGCCTTTGCTAACCTGCTAGTCAACAGGTACTTATCTTAACATCCAGCATACAGAGCAACATTAGTATTCAATATGAGTCATATATTTTGGCCACTTGCTTGATAATTACATTCATTTTTGCTGCATTTTGCTCTCTTGAAAAGAAAAGGCCTGTCTTCAACTAACAAATGGGATCACATGTTCAGTAACTAGTGGCTAACTCTGCCATTTGGTGCTCAAAAAGGGTTGTAGAGAGGGTTTTAAGAGATTCTTTGCTGAAAACAGCTGCTAGCTGAATGTGGTGGAAAAAGACCAAAACAGTAAATTTGCTGCCCTCAAAAACAAAGTAGAGATGAGGGGAGCTGCATGGTCGGGATAATGCCCTGTGGGTTTATACAAGTGACCCCGTTCACATTACTTACAGCCATTTCATTCACCATTAGAAAAACATTTATTATAGTCCCTTAAAAATGTACACTAACATGACTGAATGTGCTTTGTCATGAGGCCACCTTCACTGACTTTGTTACACACTGTCTGTCTCATTGGGAACTTTGATGTGTACGTCCTGGTTACTACATGAAAATGCAACATCCTCTTTTTGAATCCACTTCAAACCTTCGCCTTCAAACTGCAAAAGGGAGAAAAAACCCTAAACTGCTTACCAAATGGGACCATCTGGAGGCAGTCGATGGATGATGGGAGCTAGAGGCCTAAAAGGTTTTGTTGGGGGGGGTTGCTGAAGGGAAGGCAGACAGAGAAAGAGAGAGAGGGAGACAGTGAAGCAGCTACGTCTACTAAACCATGTCGTGAGTCCCTCTCTGCAGGCTGGGCGGTAATTACAGGGCGCAGACAGAGAAAGCCTGACTGGGGAAAAAAGGGGAGATACTCAAACTGCCGGGTTGCCGCCCTCAACATAACCGCAACCAGCCCATCCGACAGTATAGGCCATAAGAGTAGGGTTCCAGATCAGTGCACTGACACACGGTGCCAAGGAAGACGCAGCCATGGGCACGGACTGAGTCCAAATCAGGCTAGGTAGGTCAACACAGGCTGTTCTTCACTTCACAAGGACCACACAGAGTGTTCGGTTAACAAAGGCTCTACAAAGACTGTAATAAGCTTTAAAGATCACAGGGTTTGGTTGTTTTTTACAAATACTATGAATATATGAAACAAATTTGCCTATGAATCATAGTAACAAGAATAAAAGCAGACAAATTGAAAGGAATAAAAAAAAACACCAAATAAAAAAATAAATAAATTAACATTAACCATTGTTTTTTTCCATAACTTGGTAGGTCCTTTATTAAACTGCATGAGTCACCCCCAAAGAGCTGTGTGGCCTTTTTTGCCTTAATCATCTCTGAGCTCATATCAAGTTTTGTCAGAGTAAAGTGTTGTCTAGTAACCCCCAATTCTTACTTCTCAAATAAAGCTTTCAGGGTAAAAAAAAAGAGCAGCAACTGAGGCACAACCACTGCATGTTAGTAGCGATGAACTACGCCCAAATTGCACCTTTTATACCTGATAACAATAATATCATCTTGTTAAGAAAAGTCTCAAATAAACCAGTGAAGGGTTAACTAAGGTATGCAGGATCAGCCTGCAGTGGTGGAATAGCAGAGTTCTCCACTGGCTCTAAGAGGCTGCATGGTTGCAAATGAGCTGCAATCTGATTGGACTACATCCCCATCAAGCTTGTCTGAGATGGAGATACTGTTTGACTGCGGTAACTGCTTTCTTGCCGGGACGAGTCTTTTCTTCCTTAAATACATTAGATGCTGTTTATTTTATATGGCAGATTGTATAAAGTCATCGTTCAAACATCTTTGTTGGCTCTGGTGAAGTATCTCACCACTCTTTATTGTTTTCGCGCTGGCACATACAGCCATGTTTCTTCCTGCCTCCTGCCGCACAGTGTTAAAGCCACGTAAAACAACTATGACTTTTCATCGACAACCAGCCACAGCGCCCCCAGCTGCATCTGTTGCAGCTGCATTGCCACTGTTTCATTAATGCTAAAACGGTGCTAAAACCAAAAAAGTCCAGTCTACAACAATGCACAGTGTCCAGTGCAGCGACTCACCTTTACCAGCTGTCTGAGTGTTATAAATCATCATCCACGCCAAGGGAGGCTGCATCCTTCAGTGTGACCCGCGACCTTCACACATCCACACATACCTTACGACCTTACAACAACACACCAGAGCGGAGAAATGAGGTGGGTGCGGGTCGTAACATCTGTCAAGCTCCTGACAGGGAACGCTCATCCATAAAACCAATATGTTTGGGTTGGCTGAAAAATGCTTTTAAGCGGAGGCAGTCTTTTTAAAATTCACTATTAATACCTTCACCTTGGTTAACCTGCGGCTCAAAATATTTTTCAACTCATAAACTTGATGAAATAAATTGGCACCTGCAAACAGGTTTGTAATGCACTAATGCCTTCTCCAGCTTTTGCTTTTATACTGCAGCCTTCCAGTGCAAGCTTACAGCAAATCACAAAATATTGCGCCAGTATTTCTCTGCTGACATTTATCTGGGTTCTCCCACTCCTTCACTCAGCTCTAACTGTAGATTATAGCAGCAAAGATATGAACTACATGACGTATGATTCCCGTTTTCCACTGCAGGTGTCAAAAGCTGTGTATGTGTTAATGATGAGTGTGTCCAGGGGAGGAAGAGGAAAAGCTCCCCAGGGTGATTTGGCACCACGGAGCAGGCCACTCTTCCAGGTTGTCGTTTTTAATCCAGGGAGGGGCAGTGAGTAACTGCAGAATTTTAAAAAAAATGCTTGCATGGGTGTTTTTTTTCTTTTTTTTTTTTTTACAGTCTGCTCACTATTTGGTTTAACTTGTATAAACAGTTTTTTTCCTTTTAACTGTGACCTCCCTATGGTCTTGGTTACAATGAATGACTTGTATAAATTAATGTGTAACCAGTGGGCTTGCCTTTGATAAGAGGTGAGCCTATGTGACTCTAAACACACAGCACTCCTTTTTTCCTTTTTTTTTTTTAACAGCAATGTCATAAGACCGTCAGCCAATAGACTGCATCCTCAGCTGTCATTTACACCAGCGCTGTGGCCCTTGGACATTTTATATGCACATACAACAATTCCTAACTTTTTATCGCTTTCTGAGTTGAATTGATGGTTTAGTTTTAAAGCCAGGGGCAAGACAGTCACACAATCTGTCTCCTTACAGAGAAGAATCAATGTTCTTACTGTGTGAAACAGCCTTTTCTAATTCTTTTTCAACTACTTATCATAAACATTAGATTGATGACACATGTTCCTTCAACTTTTAACCAAAAAAGACATCAGCTACAGATCTTTGACCCTTAACAGGAGGCATGAAATTCTGCACTAATGATTTCTTTTTTCTTTTCTTTTTTCTTTTTTTTTTTTTAACAAATAACGTTATCTGAATGATCCATAAATTACCGTCACGCTCACAGTTAAAATAAATCCTGCCTACAAGCTGCAGGGTGTTGGGTAATTGCATGTTCACAGTTTGATTTATTGTTACCCACGAATTCCATATTTTCCATGATGACAGTTTCTTTACCATTACCAAGTTATATCCGCCTTTTCTCTCCACAAGCACAGCACTAGCAAGTTAGATCACTCTGTGTGTCCCAGGCTGTTTTACTTAGCAAAATTATATATCTCTGTCACACCCTCCCCTCTTCTATCTCCTTTCCTCCTCCAGCAGAGCCCAAGGGGACAGGACACGGTTGCTAATTAGGGCTACAAGGCAGAACTAAACACATTGTGTTAAAAACAGATAACTCTGTTTGACAGATAGCCTGCAATAACAAATATTTTTCAGAGACAAAATATTTAAGACAAGAAAAAACCTTGAAAAAATCCTTGGCTGGCATTACAGACCACTGTCATTTCTCTGTTTTGTAAGAGGCCTGCAATAACTTGGAGCAAAACTCATGTGGTGATAAATAACATTATGTTAACATCTCCTCACAGAAAAAATCAGGAATCGACTTTCTGTCTTACATTAAAAACTTGGAGACCTGAATCTCTCCCGGCAGCCACACAGCAGCTGACTCTGCAGCAGCAGTAGCCTCTCACCTCTCCACTTCACGGCCACTCTCTGACAGGTTTATGGACACAGAACACCATCTTTCTTGCACAGAAATTGCAAGAACCACCTGACCATAACAGATAGTTAAAAGGCAAAGATACTCTGCAGCGAGAAAAGTATCAGACTTTCTGCGAATTGGCCTGAGGGAATGTATTATACAGGAAGTGTTGTATATACAGAGCAGTAAGCAAAGTTGTCGGCCTGCACCAGCAGTGGATATGGAGGGTGTTAATGAACTGTTTCTTCAATAAACTGCATCCTCTGGGTGTATTTAAAATTTTTTACAATATCTGTTATGCATATACAAACTACAAAGTGCATGCAGATGGTATTAACTAAATACTGCCTCATTATTAACCTCCTGTATAAACTCTAAAATGATAGCAAATAATGACAGGAAAACAAGACGCCTACATCAAGGCATGGATGAAGCATTAATGAGCCTAAGGCACCCACAGCCGTTCAGCCATTAAATATCGAAAGGCCAGTAATGAGTAATGTGTTACCCGGCTGAACCCATGCACCACACTTGCTTTACAAACCAACTGACTCGAGCCGAGGGTGACATCCCACTGCTTATTTTGACGTAAATTACTTTGCTCAAAGTTTCAGTAGGCTGCACTTGTGCATCAGTTTTGCTAAGGGGACTTGTGCAGAGAAGCAAGAACACACACATCCTCTCTAAAGATAAATAATTTTTTCAGCACAACTCAGAGATTTAGAGAAAGTTCAGACTCTGGAGACTGTAACATTATGCACTGAGGCATCCACCGCATCCACTTATTTACTACTAATATCTCCTTTGATCCAATGATGATGAGTCAAGGCAAATTTTACTATTGCAGGAATATGGTGGGAATACTGCATGTGTAGATAGGAATGTTGTAAACACTTTATGATTATGATCCCACACTTTAAAACAGACAAGTGTCTGCAGGAAAAAATGAATGCAAGTGATTTTTTTGAGTTACTGTTACACTGTAGATACTACTGACTCCACACGTGGGACTAAACAGCAGGGCATTGCGATGACTCCACTGCTTTTAAACACACCACACACTGATACTGAGGCTCGAGCACACTGTTTTTCTACTAATGAAAAAACTCAGCTCACGAGTTCAACGCCAGCAAGTGTTGCTGGTGCAATGGCACACTGGTCACTCAGAGTTATGGCAAAATAATGAATGAAAGTCTATTATTTTTCCTCCCTGACGTGCAGAGCTGATAGGGCACAGGTGGACAGATGTAGAGGAGACGGTGCTGTCAGTAACACGGGACCGGATCTCATTCATTCACCCAAGTATCCTACCTGTCATCGTAGCAGAAATCGGCGCCCAGAGTGTTGACATACAGGACCAGAGCCACGGCGCCGCACAGCAATTCTGCAAACATTTCTCTGTCTCGCAAACACGCGGGGGGAAATAATAATAAAACCAAAAAAACAGAGCAAAACAAGAAAAATAACAAAGATGCAAAACGAGACAGAGAGAAGCAGCGAATCCCGATCTCTTCTCCCTCTCAGTCCCCGTCTTTGTCAGGATGTCTATGCGAAAACAAGTCCATTTCCCCCTCCATCATCCTCG
Source organism: Acanthurus lineatus (assembly GCA_029814665.1). Taxonomy (NCBI): domain Eukaryota; kingdom Metazoa; phylum Chordata; class Actinopteri; order Acanthuriformes; family Acanthuridae; genus Acanthurus; species Acanthurus lineatus. The sequence continues at coordinate 3,101,922 of JAPZDV010000023.1, read as the reverse complement.
CTGAAGTGCACAAAGTGGATAATCCATGGGTCGCTTTCCTTCTAACCCATGTTGGGTCTGAGCTGGAGGGCTGTTTTATCCTGCTGGGAGTTGGGCAGGAAATAAAAGACGAGCGGCATTTAGTGGATGTGTGACAGCATACCGCACGCCTTCCCGACACAGAGGAGGATCATCACTCTGATGCTCAGCGGCCGCTGCTGGATGAACGTCATGAGCCAAACCGCCGTCAAGTCTGCCCTGTAGACGCGTACTACTTCCGGTTAAACTTTTAAAATAAAGCTCGCTCATAAACCTTTACTGATTTCTCTTATTACATAATCCCGTAGTAGCCTTATTGAAACAGAAAAAATATTACTTTTCCCACATTGTAAGTCTTTTCAGAGACTGCATGTACATTCCTTTTTATTTATGACTGGACAACGTTCTGACATTTGTACCTAAATATATCATGCTTTGCCTTTTTTTTCTTTTCTGCCCTATTTTTTCACGTTTAATACGTGGTTAATCTTTATAATTATTTTCATTTAAAAGCACATTTTCAAAGGAAGCCAAGCTGCAATACAAATATTCATATTTTAATCGTTAGTTCACCCATGGATCATTTAAACCTCTAACTTAATTCGCTTGAATAGGAATTGAATCTTGATATGTAACATACTTATGCTTTTACACTGTGATTAATCTGCCTCACTTCCGCTCCGAGCCTTGGTGTCTTTGGTTTATTGACCGAGTTGCGATCCAAACGCATGTGGTGGAGGAGATCTCAGGCGCGTGCGCACTGCCCCACCAGCGGAGATGGGAATAAATCACACTGGGCCGACATGATCCTGAGACCAGTTGGTAAGGGTCACTTACAAGCGCCAACAGTGGTCTATAATACGGGGGTGGTCTTCGGCGTGACGTCCGTGGAGTTTGCCTCATTGTTGAAAGCAAGCACGACTTATTGCATCAAATGTGTAACTTTTAAAACAATATGCACAAATAAATGCAGTGCAATTTGTATGGCACGTCAACATTTTCGTCTCTCGAACATAATCAGATATAACTGAAAGATCATTATTTGTCCACACCTACGTGTACGGGTTCCTTGGATTTCTTTGAAATGTTATGGTTTTTTTCTTTTATGTGTAACGCACAAAACACACTGCACAAATAAACATTAGAGTTGTATCTGTAAAACTGTATCTGTGCCTATTATATGTAACTTGAATAACGTCTTTTATTCATGATCACAGTATTTGTACAAAAATATTGTCTTTTTCATATAAAACATCCCCTTCTGCATGGCCTTATAGCATTCACTATGGCTGCATTAAATTCATTTGGATGGAGTTTTTTTAGACTCTTCTGGTACTCTATTCATGTCACTCAAATATTCAAACATTTTTATTCTCTGCCACATGTCATATGTGACACACATACATGACACTACCCAAGTACATTACATAAGTTAATTTGAGTGCATAAATCTAAAAGTCAGTTCTTACTTTAGGTTTCAAACAGGTTTTCACTTTTACCCAAGTCCTGTGTTTGACCCATTAATCCACCCAACCTGCTCCATTTGTGGATTCCGCATCTGTCTTAAGTGACCCCTGCTGTCAAAGACCGGCACAGGAATGAGTCCTAAAACCTGGAAGTGAGACAACATTGTTAAACTTCAGGTTCTCTCTTCTGAAATTTTTGCTTATATATATAACTCAGAGTTAATTTCTAAGAAATAAATGTGAATATAACTACAAGTAACATTTCAACACTATTTCCCACACACATATTTGTCAGGATATAAATATATTTCCTACTAAATATTGATATTTTCCAGCATTTTCAGGTTGATAACATAGCTCTCTTCTCTGTCAGTAATTACTCAAGAAAATTCAAACTTTTTTAAAATGCTGATCTTAAACACTTTAAACACTGATCTTTTAAATTAAGCTAAATTGAATTAAAGCTTTTCTATCAATCTTTTTAGCTCAATGTGCAGCAAGTGTTATTTTAGAAAGAACCTTGAAAGTTCATTTCTCCAATGATCTTTATGTACCTAAGATTAATGCATAGAGCAGATGAACAGTAAATCAAGCTTATAGTTAACTCAAACGTGAAATCTGTAACACTGACAACTTTACACATAAGTCACAGTTGTGACTTTTTAGCATTCAATCAGAGCAAAATATGACACCTGGTGTGTGAAAGGGCTGAAGTTTTATTTCTCTGGCTTACTTCACCCCTTTATTTAAACTAAAACAAACTGCATATATTGAGAAAAAGGTTTTCTTGTGCATAGAGAACAACAAGGGCACAGATCTCAAGATGAGGAAAAGAAGTAGGAAGGACGGTGATGTTGCAGGATCTCTGAGAACAAAGATCCAGGGTATAAGGAACGTCAACCTCTCCATCAATAATGTGCCTGATCCCAGCAACAACATGCAGGAAGGTGTCAGCATGAGAAAGAGGAGCGCTGATGATGATGGAGAGATGCCTAGAAAAAGGGTGAGGAGTAGCAACCTCAAAACAGCAAGGGGTCAGTGGAGGCCACATGCATCAAGCGTGGCAAGAGAAAGGCCAGTGTTGATGCAGGACCACCTGAAAAGAAGATAAGGTGTAGCACTAACAACACTAACACCACTGAAGCCAGTGTGACATTAGTTGGGGAACATCCAGTGGAGCTGAGGAAAAGAAAGGCCACTGATGATAATGATGATGATGATGATAATGAGACACCTGAGAAGAAGAGGAGGTGCAGTGACAGCAGCAGCAGCGTTAAAAAGGAGGATGATGGGAGTTCTGGTGATGATGAGGATGACATCAGCCAGGACTTTAGCAGCGCCTCAACCAAGGAGGAGAAAATCTATCAGATGTCCTCCTCAGGAAAGAGAAGTAGAGGTCAGCTGATGCTAGGAAACAAAAGCACATCATAATGGACCTGAATAAGAAATCCTTCATTTCATGTTAAGTTCATGAATAAAATAGGGATTAGTTAAAACAAAGTTGTAATTAAATATTTTAAAAAAATGTCTGTTTGTGTGTTTTAAGCTGTTTTCGAGGAGAAATACTGTCAGTTTGGCAATGGAGGCTTAGGCCCTGTGTATGCTGGCTTCGGGAAACCTGCCAATTTACCAGTAAGTCTTACAAACACAGACTCACATGAATTAACATTCATTATGCCATTGTCTGGGTGAATGCTTGATTCTGATTGGCTGCAGGGTGTCCATTAATTCTCCATAGAGAATAACTACTGAGGAGTTTCAGTCAAACTGTCTGTTTATTCTTCCAATTGATGCACAGTCTCAGTCTATATCTGTATCCAGTCACCTTGAGATCAGAAATAGATTACATGATTAGAGAAAATCTGATCATCTCACATCTTATTCACTTTTCAACTCATTTCTTCAGGTTTTAATTAACAGTTCATGAGGCCTGTCATTTGTTCTTGAAAGTTTTGATATTGGTTTGGGTACAACATTTTGACAGGCAGTGAAATAGTCAAATGTTTGTCCTATTTGGAGTGGATTGTCATTGATGTTGCATGAGAACCTTACAGGATGGAAATGATTTTTTCAGGTATTAGACAGACCATCGGGTGTTACCAGGGAAACTGAGTCACCACTTGTGAAAAGCTTTGGATTTTGATTCCAGAAATACGTGAAAATATTACTCAGTGGTCTGATTATTTTCTCTGTGTGTAACGACCACAGTATAAGCAGGTTAATGCCCTTTAAGGAGTTCATAATCAGGAATCTTGTGCCTATATAACTATGGCCTCTACAACGCCTATTAATTCCTGATAATGTACATCTTGTCAGGCATTATCCCTTACCAATCCTCAGGAAGTACCAACCAAATGATTTGTTTCCTGTCTTGCAGGTGGCCATCAAGCACATTCCCAGTGAGGCCGTGAGGTGTGAAGAAGTGGTAAGTTATCTAATATTAATGATAATTTACTGAAGTTAAGACTAAACTCTAAATGTTTAATATTTCTTTCACTACTCTACTGTGGATGAAAATATTCAAACACATGTCGCTCATATATGAGCCTTGTCTCTTAAAATTCACCACGGGGTATGAATGTTTTTTTTTCCTATAGGCTTGCAATGGGAAGGTATTTGACATTACTCTCGAGGTGGCCTTAATGCTTAAAGCTGCAGGTTTACCAGGATCGGTTGGGCAATGTGCTGCAGTGTCCCTTCTGGACTGGTACATTCTGAAAAATGAATTAATTCTGGTCATGGAAAAACCAGTCAAATCCATGGACTTTAATGAGTCCCTCAAATTCCGCAGAGGATCCCCGGATGAATGTGAGGCAAAAGTAAAGACGCTTGTTGAAGAATGTTTCTGTGTGTCAGTGTTTGATTGAGCTTAAACAGTTCAAAAGTTGTATTTGTTACCGTTTTTTACTTGGTGTGTAAAGACTACAGTTTCACAGGATGAAAATGCAGTCATAAAGAAGTTAACCACTTGTCCTTACAAAATAAATAATGAATGATGTAGGGAATAGTTGTAGCTGATGAACTACTGTAGCTCGTACTGCACTGCCAGTATGGATTGCTCTATGGTCAACAGTAATGTTGTGTTCACTGAAGTTAAACATAATGAGAAGGGTGTAGATTTACTTTGATATCTAGTGATGACTAGTGAATTTGCCAGTTGTAGCAATTCAATTTAATGATTTGGTTGCAAAAAAAAAAAAAAAAATTCAATTCAAATACTGGTGTGTCTGGGCCTTTACAGGGGAATCTGAGCTCATTCATAAAAATTTAAGTGAGTGCCATATTTTTCGCTGTCCTCATTATCATACTGTTCGAGAGACATTTCCATCCTGTCAAGAGAAGAGTATTTCTTTACTGTCCCTTCTAACTCTGTCTCTTTCTGTTCCAGATGATCCTGAAGCAGCTGGTGGATGCAGTCCTCGACATGCACTCCAAAGGTGTCTTCCACCGGGACATCAAGCTGCATAACGTACTGATCCAATTAGACTCTGATATTCCAAGAGTGCGTATAATTGATTTTGGCTGTGGCACCTTTTCAATGGACACAGCTTACAGTTCTTTATGTGGTATGATATCTGGCTTCTGCTTCTCACTCATTTGTAAATATTTGAAATTATGACTTTTTGCAAAGTTTTCCCTCAACCTTTTCTCTGTTTATGTGTGCACTAGGTACCCCTGCAATCTACCCTCCAGAGTGGTTTGACTCTGAGTCATACTGGGCCTGTCCAACCACTGTTTGGCAGCTCCATTCACTTTTCTATTCGCTGTTGAATGGACATGAGCCATTTACCACCAAGGGCTTCATCAACAACCACATTCAGATCAACCGCACACTATCTACACGCAGGATATACAAACACAATCTCATGCTATACAGTGTTTTTGATGAAAGAAGATCTATTCTCTAGATTTTTTTTTGGTCCGATCACTGCAACGGCCCTCTTACACCTTTGATCTCCCCATGTCTCTTTTGCTTTTCTGCGGTAAAGATGTTGCTGTCTTTGTGTTCGGCTAGAAAACCATCCTTTCGAATCACTCTGGAGAGCTTACAGCACAACTTCATCCTCAGACAATTCTAACCCTTCAACTGTGATCTAAACCCTCAACCACCAACCCAATAGACCCATAAACATGAATATTTCTGGCAGCACGGCGGCTCAGTGGATAGCACTGTAGCCTCACAGTAAGACCGACCTGGGTTCAGGGCCTTTCTGTGTCGAGTTTTCATGTTCTCCCCGTGCTTGCATGGGTTTTGTCCAGGTGCTGCGGTCGTTCCCACCAGCAAAACATGCCTAGATAAAATTCTGTCAGTACCCTTGACCACAGCACCATCCCAGAGCTGGAGTGGTGTATGGTGGCTGCCCATTGCTCCTCATGGATGGTTTAAATACTGAGGCCAAATTTCTCTCTGTATTCAGAGATGTGCAGGGTTTGCTGTTTTGCTGTGTTCAGGATGTTTTTTGGTGGCAGATGGTGCAGCCCCCCAGTCAATGGCACAGAACATTATAAAGAAGTCATGACATAGTCACATAGCAGATGATATGGCAGAGCACGGCAGCAAAGAAGCATAAACAGATGCAAAACACAAAGCGGACCAAAATCATTTAGAAACTAGAGTGAATCTGGAGTTGGCCTGCTTTCTGTTGGATAGATAAGTGCTGGTGATTAGCCTAATTAGCCTGCTAACATATCACATTTCTATTGCAACAAATGTAACATTCCTACATAGCTTACAGTGTAAGTGAAGTAAAGCACACACCAAGTTCTAAATTCAAACAATACTACTAATTATAAGTTAAATAACCCTAGCGATCTGTAGTGCTGACTAGCTTAGAACATTTTCTGTCCAACACATGATCCACTCCGGTTACTAGTGCATCCAGGCCGAAGCTGATTGTCTGTGACTAAATTTACACTCCTCTGTAGTCCCTCCGTAGGATGCTGCAGGTTGATGTTTTTGTCAGGGGGTGGAGGTATGTGGTTCTGCTGTTGTTAAGCCAAGGAAGAGGGGTCAATTTGTATTGTGTTTAGAAACTCCGATTGGAAAAAGCTACATATTCTGCCTTAAACTACCTTGTTCTCAGTAAATTGTATGTTCCAAAATTCTAGAAACCTGGACAGACAAAGACATAAAAATGCATTTGCTTGGACTTATTACCCACAGAGTCAATATTTAACCTTTTCAAACCTCTTAGTTATCTGTGTAGAGGAGATCCCAGGATTCCAGGATTCCAGGGAATCCAGAAAGCTCAGGACTTAAATAAAATAAAATTTTCTCTTGTCTTCTAAGAGTGCTAAGGCTGAGTCAAAAGCTAATGCTGTAAAATTAAAAACAATGACACTGTTATGGATTGTAGACTGTGCAAATAAATAAATGGCCCTTACTTTGACTTGCTTTTTCTAATGTAATTTTTAAGTAGGGTTGTATCAGAACAATCTATATATGTTCATAGAAATATATGACAATATCAATCACCACATTGTTAAAGTTGTGGTGTGGACTCCATTCAAGTTAAAACATTTTTTTAACTACTTTTAATAGTTAAAGTCATAGCAATTCTTCTTGATGTGGTCAGCCCTTTATTCTGGTGGGTGAGCCAAAGCCTTCTATGGATTCTATGTGCACAATCATGTATAAATAGATGTAGATATCGAAATAGATATAAATATAGACATAGATATTCTCTAAAGGGTTACCTCCTATCCACCTCTCCTATGAAAGTTGCAATAGCATAGAATACAGTATGTCATAGGTTAATATCTTAAACCACAACTACATTGCTTTAAGTGAACTTAAATTAAAAGACTAAGCTGTCCATAAAGTGTCAGCTACAAAGGGATTATTGTAAGTCTTTTCACTTCTGTACAGTGAAAAAAGAAAAAAAAATGTTTATATTTAGAGCTTCTTCAAAGTATTTTTTTATCAGAAATCATGCTTTGTGAGTGAAGCTCTTTGAGTGAACTGACTAGATCCTGACAGAGTAGACCTCTTGGATCAGAAAGAGTGGTTGCCTGATTAAATAATAAAGAGAAAAACCTTTTCCATTACTTGATGTGAAGATGAGGTGACATATTCATTTTATTGGCCACTAAAAGTCTCTTCAGTGTCACTGCAGTTATTGCTCTCTGTTTTAGAGCACAGTAAAGCTGGCACCACAGTGGCCAGTAGAGGGCTCACAGTGCATGATGTCTGCAAGGACAGTCATTACTTAAATCTCTGTTGTGTATAACTAAACACACTGTTTCTGAAATAGAAAAAGGTATGATAAGTGGTTTCTTTACCCCGCTGTTCTTAAACAAGTAATTTAATACACTTTATAAAAGTGAGAATTCTTTCCCATGATGGGCAGAGTTTGTAATTATTATCACTTTTATAGATTAGATCTTGTATCATAGTTTTAAGATTAACAACACATTAAAAATAAGAAACACTAGACAGCATTTAAAATCAAACTCCCTCACTGTGCATGACTATTAAAATGTTTCTGGACATCCGTCCATGGAGGATATTGCACAATATAAACACATAGGGGAGCCGCAGCAAAGAAAGGAAGAAAAACAGAATAATTGTAAGAGTGCTTCACAGACAAAGCAAGTAGCCTTGCCCACTGCATATTGATTCAGGGTTGTTTCAATAGCCGACCCCATCTGTCGGCACAGACTTCAATGTAGCCTTTCATAGGACAGCAGCAGGACACTTCTATGTAACACATTTCAGGAATTAATTAGACTGATCAGAGCAACCAGCACAAGGTTTTTGCTTCCAGTCTACAGCTCACTGAGCACTGATTAAACATCCAAACATGAACGCTGCCACGTGCAATGTCTACTCCTTTCTAATACAAGAAACAAACAAAAACTTTCTGCTGTGATCAAGCAAACATGTAATCTAATTATCAGAGAAGCAAATAAAAATATGATTCTTCTTGTTGAGTATGTTTGAAAATTTCCTCAAAATGCTGCTTAAACAGTAATGCACAAGAATGATAATATATTTGTAAATATATAAACCTCTCACACAGGCCTTTCTGCTGCATGATGAGACAGATTCTGGGATTTCAAAACTTAGGTTTTTGCTTTGCTTTTTCTTTAAATTCAGGGCTTTTACTTGTTAAAAAAGTATTTATGTATGAATGTTTACGTGTTATTGCAACATTCACTTGTATAAAGAATCTGAATTCCCCTTAACACAACTGACCACTGGATCCATGTGTGAACTTAGCTCAGAGCCAACAATTTGATATAACTTGGCTTCTTTTGAGACCAAGTTAAAATTAAACAGAGAATGATGGATTGAGGGAAACAAGTACTTATCATGCATATATTACTGTAGTTATGTTTTATTGGCTAAAATCTAATTTATTGTCAAAAATATTTGTATTGGAATGTCTACAAGAGGGAATCTTAGTGACTGCACATTATGATGATAAGTTCTCAGGTTCACACATGTAAAGTGTCCACCAAAGTGAAAACATATGTGTGAGCGTGGTTGAAGGAGAGAAGGAGGGGGGAGGCTTTTGCCTGATGTGTGTGACAGAAGAAGACCTCCCTGAATGTCTTTGGGATGCTGGACGTTTTGAAAGAATTACAGGGACACTGCTCTGGCTGTGTAATTACAGGTTCAGACCCACGTCTGAGAGCCAAATCACTTCTGCATGGAAAAAAAAAAGAGTTAGAAATGTGAAACTGGTAAAAACAGGCTCTCTTAAGTAAGGCTTTGAATGAAGCCAAAATGCTTAATCTAGTTTGTGGGTGTTTTTGAGGGAAAGACACTGAGCAGAATCTCAAACAAGAAAATGTATAACGCTGCATGGAATGAATAATAACCTGCCAAGAAGTGCACACAGGTGGAGCGTTGTGACAAGACATCCTCTTGGGATCTGTGTCTCTCTGCAGCTCCAAACTCTAAAAGAGACTCCGTGCTATCAGGAAAAACACAAGATCATTAGTTAGAGACATTAACTCAGGATATTCATCTTAACACAGCTTACTCAGCAGCAAAATATCTTCTGTAAATTACTTTTCTCTTCACAGTTGATGGGGCAGCCAGAGAGGACGTAATGCTGATGGACAGATCCAGTGGAGGGGGAAGAAGAATGTCTCTTGCTTATGATGCAGTGGCACTCCCATTAATATAATTTGTCGTTCTGTTTTTCATTAGGGAGTTAGCTAGTCAATCCACGTGGCAGGTCCATTAACTGCGACTGGAACTGGAGGAACAGGGAGCTTGATGGTGTAAACGGTGTGTGTGAAGCAGGCTGAAGGGTTGTGCGATGTTCAGAAGATTACACTGAACCTTGTCTCTGCAAATAAACATGGAGATAACTGCTTGCACACGCCCATCCTCCCTTTACCGCGTCTCAGTGTGCTGCGATCCACAGAGAGCAACACTCCATTTAAGATGCAATTAAATCCTGAGCAGAGAAGTGAGAAGAAAATCCTTTGTATCATCAAAGAATCCAACGGCAGCTTGCTATCATATGTATGATAAACTTGCTTCAATCAGTGTACATAACCCAGAGTTCTTTAGCTGCTATAAAAAAAAAACTGAACCACTTTTTTTCTCCTCATGTAACCACAACCATCTTAGGGCTCTATCAGTACACTCTGCATCTCGCTTTGAACCCCTGATGCCCCCTACAGCGGCAGCCACACTGCTGTCTCTCTCACAAGTCTTGATCTTCAGCATGTCTTGATCTTCAGCAAAGAAGGGTACCCAGTTTTTTCTCTTTTAAGTCTGAAGTTCTGAGGAAGATTCTTGTTATTTGCCAGGTAAAATTAAAGCAAACTGAAGTGGATAAGCCATGATGAATAACTGTATTTTTTTCACTTTCATTTACCCAAACACCACCAGCCCCTGTAGCTGGTGTGTGAAGCTCAAAAAGAGCAGCATACACATGTAACAGCAGCAGAAGTGGTTATATTTTAATAAGCACCAGGAAAAGGGGGTGATTATTTATTGCGCAAAGACAAAGAAAAAATAGAAAGAGAACAATAAAAACTGTTTAAAAGAGCAGACAGCCAACTAATCATCTACAAAATGAACAGTTTCCATTGTGTGTATTTCAACACTTTGCATGAAACCTGTTATATTAAATGTCTACTTTAATTTCTGTTATCATTAGCAATGGAGAGTTCAGTAACTTCCAATTATTTTTGATTAGACTCCAAATGCTCCACAGGATGAATATGCCAACGCAGCAGTAGCCTGCTATAAATAAAAACAATAGATCCTAGAGTATAAAAGTTAAGCTGGGCTTCAGTTCAGCCCAGAACTTCCATCTGTTTATGCTATACAGACATAGGCATTGTAAGAGGAATGCTGTGGCTTCTCTCAGAATGCCATTTTTCCCTTTGAACCCCAGGAAAGGGAATTGCTGCAACTGATCAGGAGACCACTGTAGTGGTGGTGGCGGCGCTCGGGTAATTCTGCCAACCCATACGTGTCCTGCCAGCCGCACGTCGCCTGCAGTGGCCTTTTTAGCACAGTCGATCACACAGGAACACTCATACTCATCTGCATAATGAAATTACCTTGAGCAAGGTCTTTCCACGGATGAATCTCAACTCCAGAGACAATCACTGAGACCTCACTGAGACCTCTTCTGCCTCTATAACAAACCCACTTTACCGGCCAACTGGCAGATTCCAAACTCCAGTATACATTAGAGTTGGACTTGGATCCTTCCAACTGACTTTGTAGACCAAGGACATGTTTTTGAGTGCCTTTTCTTATAACAAAGTGACCCTCTGCTGCTGCAAGCTAATGCCTCAGTATATTCGTGAGACGAATGTAGCCAGACATGATGCATTTCTTGGAGTCAGCCTCAAAGACATTTTTAAGACACTCAACAAAGAGTCGATAAAAGTGCCTTGCTTTCTAGATAAGTGAAATACAACACACAGTAAACGGTAAAAAAAAGGGACAAATAATAATCATAATTTGTATCATTAACCTGTATATAAACCCTTGAAATGATCATTTTAATGAGACCCAAAGGACTGGTTAAGCTTATCGCTCACCTGCACCCCATAAATATGTTCAATGAGATGATGTTTACAGCCACTTTAATGAACACACAGCTTCTGTCCCAGCAACCTCAGCAGGCTGTGAGTCCCAGAGCGGTATGTGAATGTGAGTGTGAGTTTAATAAGTTGGGTACTACACAGAAAGTGTGCCGGAGAGACAGATTGTGTGTGTGTCTGGATGTTTTCTGCACATACACACAAACCAGTGTGTCTGTTTGTAGGCGTGTATGTTTATACATCAGTCCCGGCCGTCTCTGATGTGCAACGTTTGGTCCTCGGCCTGACTAACTCTGATGAGAACCGCAGCTGCTCTGGGTTAATGCCCTCTGCAGAGGATTGAAGAGAGCCGAGTCGAGGGATCCTTTAAATGTCAGCTAAGGTCTCCTCCTGCTCTCAGACTCGATTCCTCTGGTAAGTGCGCACAAGAGGAGGGCTAACTGTGAATAAGAGTTATGATGTTAAGGAACTGTGTATTTTTGGATTTCATGTCTTGAGACAGACTTAGACAGAATTACACGGTTGCCGGTCACGAGTCTCTTGACTCGGCTGCAGTTTGGCAGGTGTGTGGATGAGCTTTCTAAAGATGACTTACTGTAGACAACCAGAGGTATGAAATATGGAAACATGGTTAAAAGGGCCTCTCTTGGACCAGTTACTGAAGTTACCATAGAAAAAAAGCCAAGCAAAGTGTGCAACCTTTTCATTTTTACAGGTGAACTTTGTTTTGGACTTGTAAAAGTAGGAATAAATAAATAAATGTTGCTAATAACATTAATAAAGTCTGTCCCACTAGGCAATAACAGTGTTACACTTAACCTGTATGTGCAGCATACTGGGAACGTGTGAAATTCAGCCATAATTCTTAATTTTATTATTTACACCTGTCTTTTTACTGCTGTTACAAGGCCATGTCCTTCAGTAAAATGCTTTTGTCACTAAAAAAATATGTCAGTGGTGAAATTACAGCTTGTTTCTTTCACTCCAAGGGGCCAAAAAAGCAGTTACTCTAAGTTAAACTATTCAATTATTGTTCAGGTAACCTCTTAGATAGCTAGCATACCTCAGTGGCACCACATCTTAGACCAGCTAATGTGAATCTACCTGTGACCAATAGTTTTTAATGTTTTGTCAAAATCCATTTAGCATTCAAGAGGGAATTTGGCAGCCTGGGCCCCTTCCCTAATCTTTCCATGAAGCACAATGTGACCCAATGAGACCTTTTAAATGCCTTGGCATTACTTATGAGTTGCTATAGATGCTATCAGTGGGGACTTTCAGAAGGGAAATCAGCTAATTGAATTGTATGAATTACTGGATGACGTTCCTGGAAATAGAGGTTTTTATTATCTGTCGGATGCCACTCATCAAATCGATTTTATCAAGATGTTCTTCTGAATGTCATTATCATAGCGAGCCAGCTTAGACAGCCGGCTTTGCACACAAAATCCAAATCAAATGCATAGCGTTCAGAGTGGTCTTGTGGTGTGGCTTGCATCAGAAATAACCCCTCAGCCAGTGCACTTCTACGCCGTAAACATGCTGTTTGATTTATAGCGGGGTGAGCACATAGTGGAGAGTGACTAGTCACTGAATGCTAATGTGCCAAAGATGAGACTCTGCATACAAATGTGTTCCCCTTCTCGCCTTTGCCAACACACTCCTCAAACTTTTTTCTCTTTCTCTCCCTCTTCTCTTTTCTCTTTCATGCCCAGTCTTGCTGTCACTCTGACTTACTTTTACACTCTTTCTCTGGAGACAACACACAGTTGACAAATTGTTGGGCAGCTTTCGTTTTCTACGCGCTGGAATAGTTTTCAGTGGTGAAAACAACACGTAGTCTAGGAAAGCCAAGTGGTTCCAACGCTTTTCTTTGTTCTCCTGCTGCTTTTCTTTTCCTTTTGGCTCTGAAAGTGTTCTGAGCCTGATATTCACATAGTGCTTCAATACTGAAGTGGAGCCGCAAACCAGGATTTTAGACTTGGTTGATATGGAGGAGACGCACAGTAACCTCTCTTTGGCTGCACTTCTACTGTAATTTGTCCATATAATGTGGTTTGGGGGATTATGTGTTATTATACATCAGAGAAAACCAAAATCTTTTACACTGGTAATGATGTCATTAAATGTATGAAAGAAACACAGACGAGTGTCATCAGAGACAAGCAAGTGGAATATAACACATCAAGCAAAAATGTTCAACAATCAGCTGTTTTCCTACTAAACACATAATAAGTTTCATGTGTCGTGTCATATGTGGCTTTAGTTCTGGCACCTACGGTGATTATGTACTTTTCTCATTGGCACTGATGTACATTATCTTTGTAATACACACGACTCAGGGCTTCGATCAAACAGAACATACTTTAATACCATTTTAATTTGTTTTTGAAAGATCACAGACGAAAGCAGCGCCAAATTCAACTAGATTTGACATTTGCAGCTGCTCATAGCTATTGTGGGAGTCATTCACAGCGGGGTTGTGCCGGGCTACTCTGCGGCACGCATGAACAGCAGCGAAATCAAGAAAATGTCACCTCTGCAACTTGAGAGAGCGAAAATGAGATCAAGCCTGAAACATCAGTCTTTGTTTAACAAGATGCATGTAAACTGGGGGCCTTGGCATTCACTGAAGATGTCTCCAGAGTAGAGCAATCACATCTTATCTGACAAGTCTGACTACCACGGTGCATTTTCTAAAACAAGCTGAGGACAGCAGCACAGGGGGCTCTCAGTGCACTCATGTTTGCCAGCGCACATAATGCTAGGCGAAGCGATGACAGCAACTAAACAAGGGCTGAGTGCTCAAAATACCACAATACCACAAGCAGCCTCGACATATTTTCCGTCAAATGTAATGAAATTGGATTTCAATGTTGCATATACACAAGGACGTCTGCCAGGCGCAACGAAGGAGACTCTGTGAGACCATTTTATGTGATTGGCCGGTTAAAAACGAATTAATGGTTTCGTTTTAAGATATGTAAGAATGTATTTTTAACTCAGTCCTTCATTATTTTGGATAACGGCAGAACCCTTACTGAATTTTACAGCACCATCATAACTTTTGGTTTTCAGTGAAAAAAAATGGGACATAACAAACACCATTGGCCACTGATTGTTATTATTCCTACTTCCAAAAACTAGGAAGCTGTTTTGGAAAGTTCTATTTGTTCCCAAATAAGAGAGAAAAGCACTGGACTGTGGTTTTGTTCCAGCACAGCGATGATAAGTGCAGAGAGCGTACTTTAAAGTGCACAAGTCCATTTTGTATCTACACTGCAAAGCCTTGAAGATACTGAGAACAAAGAAAATGATTCCAAATATGAAATTACAGAAAATGCTCGGATATTGCAGCTCAGCAGCCTCATATCACGAATAATGACCATGAGTGAAATTCCTCCACACACACACAATGATGTCTTTTGTCTTTGCTGAGCTGCAGGCAGCATGATATTTCAACTGTTTATATCGTCAGCCAGGATTACACAGACCTTTTGCTCTGCAATTTCACCCCATTCTCCTGTGATATAGGATACAGTATCACTGAGACTCTAATGGGCCCTTTAATCTGCACATCCTTTCAACGGTGCAGTCGGGCGAAGCAGACATGGGTGGGGACAGATGTGGAGGATGTTGGGCAAAATATTTTGACTGGTGATAAACAGTGGCTTGATAATGTTTGGACATTTTTCTGCAACATTTCAATTTTGAAGGAGATTGTGTTTTGCAGGTCTCTGTGTTTGTTTGAGTTTATTTTTGCCCTGAACATCTGGGAGCCATTCCATGAAAAATTTGAACTTTTTAAAGTAATGAGAACAACTTGTTTGCTGTTTTTTAGGTCTTTTTTATTTAATCTGGTGTTTGATATTTTCAATAAAATTTGCAATCTGTCTGCACGCACAACAGCCTACAACTTATTTGTAAGCATTACATTCCATGCAAATAATACTGATATGCAGCCTAACGTTGCATGAAGTGACATTTTGACTCATCTAAGTAAATTGCCTTCTGATGTTTCACTGGGGAATTTCCCGCAGGTAATTTTCCCTGTTACCCCATCGGCTGTGTGTGCAGCTCTGGGTACGCAGCTGACAAGTAGTTTTCAAAGTGGTCTCTTGAGACCCTGAAAGGTCCCTGAGGAGGCTATAGGGGTCCCAATCAAAAAGGATAATAATGCATTTTCACTTTAATTCCATCCATATGTTAAACAGTCACAAAATGTATGACCATGTATGTCATGTTTTTTTTTCTTATACTCTCTCTAATAAAACATCTAAAATCCAAACTCGTATTGGATCAGAGACAGTAGAACAAAATTTTTAAAATGGGTCAGTGGGTGGTTATTGGTGCCAGTTTAGCAGCTGTGATGTGAAAAAGTTTGGGAATCACTGTTAAGATACAAAGACAGATGGGAAAACTGTCTCACGAACATTTTCAACAGATCCTCGTCTGGTCCACAGTTGCTCTATTTATCATTGAAATGTTCTATCCGTGAACTTCAGACAGCTCACACTTTTTCTCTGCAGCGTTTGTCCTTAGGTGTGGCTCTTACGGTGATATTTACTGTAGAAGTTAAGCTAACTAGAAGCTAAAAACTAAGAAAGAGCTTATTGCACATATGGTGAACAGTGCATGCTCCAGCCTGTATGAGTTTATCTGTCAGAGTGGACCAAGATTTTCAGGAGGGGGGGCTCCATGGAGGACTGAGCTTTAACCAAGTGGTTCAGACAGAGGGTTCTGTAGCAGTAGGCAGTTTGAGAAAAACTGTGTTTTTTGAACATTAAAACACTTTAATCTATTGTAGTAAAAACAGAAAATAAAAGAATCAGCCTGAAAATGTGCATATTATGGTCTCTCTCTCTCAGTGGGTGTAATGACAGACACTGTTGGGCTTCTTAATGGAATCTGAAAGATCCAACATTTACAGCTTGGCCCATGTGGAGTCAGGGTATCCCTCCTTCTGATTCCCATCCATGTTTAAATTGTCTCTCTGTCCTTACTTTATTAAACTGCAAGTCTCCCTGGAATATTTCTTCAACATAAATGTGTTTTTTTGATCTACAACAAGGCCTCACAATCAGCTACTTTTTTTCCAGGAGTTGTGTCTAATCGAGAGTTACATGAAAGGCTGTGGTGATCTGGATTACAGCAAAGGTCACAGTTGATATATACGACTTGAACCATTAGACCAATGGCCAAAAAATGACAGAATATGACCAAATGTCAAATATGTTCTTTTTCTATATAAACTTATTTCACATTTATAGATAAAATGTACATGTTTTTTTTCCATTTGAAACTATTAAGGTTTAGTTTTTTCATGAAGGTCTGATTTATCACTGAGATTGTTACTGTGAACACTAATGGCACACTGTGAATTCCAGACTTTGCATGTATTGAAGCAATGTTGGGATAATGATGATGAAGATTACTGGGTGGATCAGCCTTCAATTTCTCATTGATAATTACACAACAAATCATCCAAGCAATTTCATGTTATTCTTGTCATCACTAAGTGCAGGCCATTTAAAGTTCAGGGTAACAAAATCTTTTCAGAATTGAATGCAGAGTAGTAGATATAGGCCCAATTTAATGAAAAAAAAAGAACACTTTGTTTCTGTTCTACCTGATTTAAACCAAATATGTAAAAATAATGTCAACTCCACTTGAGTGACACAAGCAAAGTGTGTGGGCGCACATGTATTCAACCTTTTTTATTGTTAAATATGGGCTAAGAATGATTTATTTAGAAATATATGAACTTTCTGACAATCAGAGCAATTTTCAAAAAAATTAGAGAACCTTAAAATGAAGAGCAACAGAGTCCATGTCCAAAGGAGGTGGTTAAGTTGAAAAGATGGCTTAAAGACAAGATTTTTGCAAAAAATCCGACCAAACCAATGAAAAATGTTTGTTTTAAGGATGAAGTTATTTAACCCACATCATGGGTCTTTTCCAAATAGGCTTGCTACCTAAAACTAACCAGATCGTGACAGTCACCAGAGATGTTCTCAAAAGGTCTTATTTTGAAAGTCTTACTGGACATTGCATGTTAAGTCACGATTAATTGATAAGATCTACAGTGGACACGAAATATACTTCCAGTTGAAGTACATTAGTATAAAAGTGCTGCAGAGTACCATAAAAAAAAGTGCGTGTCACAACGCTACAAGAACCAAACGCAAGTTAATCCAGCCGTTTCCCCTCTCTTACTGGAAAGAAGAAATGAACTGGTATGCTGAAACAATATGTGTGCTATTTTAAAAACCTCAACCAGTCTGGAAATCAGGGCACATGCCTTGCTTTAGGCAGTGTCAATATTTTTGCAGCGTGCTGCTTTGCATGCCTAAAATTAATTACATCAGCTGCATTTGTTTTGGACAATAACTCATCCCTTTGAAACCATGAATAATTGTTAAAAGTCTTGCCACATATTAATGTCACGACTGTTCATGCCTTTGGAGGAGGTAACTAATGTGTTTAAGATGTTGAAGAAGACCTCTGGTTGCCAGTGGGACCAATTTTCCACTGTATTTATGCAACCAGTTTCAACTCCTAACAAAGAGTCTTTTTTTGGTTCCAGCAGAAGTTGAAAGTTCATCTCTTTTAATCCTTTTTCCTTTACTTTTTTTAACTCCTGTATTTACAAGCAGTGATGGAGTTTGTTTACTACTGACAGATGACACACAGACAGTGTTACCACTTTATATTTGGATTGTGGTGTGTATTGTCTTGAAGTATCCTTTGGGCTTTGAAAAGGCACCTAAACTCACCAACAACACTGACGATCAGTCGATGGATACCAGTGATGTTGTTTAAAAAACTGTTTGCTCCAAACAGTTGCTCCACTCACAGAGATGTGTATCTTTGCCTCCACTTTTCTAATATCAACAATTAGTTTCCTCATGATGAGCATCTGGTCGTTTTCTGTGCACCAAAGAGGTTCTCTTCATGTTGGGGATTGCAGTCACCGGTGCACAGAGTGAAGAGGAGGAGGCTGAGCACACAACCCTTTGGAGCTCCAGCGTTCAGTGCTAGACTCAAAGAGATATGACAGCCAATCCAGAGTGTCTGTGGTCTCTTTGTGAGGGAGTTCAATATGCAGTTGTAGAGTCGAATAAAAGAGGTCGGCCCATCAAGTGTAACAGCTTGATCTGGGATGTGTGGTCGGGACCAGCTCTCTGTAAAGATGTAGACACAAAGGTCTCTGAGTTGGCTGTGCTAAGTTAGCTTGGGTCTCTTTAAATAATTGTTAGCCAAGAGTAAATTGTGTCCAAAACCAGGTTAGCTTAGTTCTCTACGCGCCTCCCTTGCCTCTCTCTGGGGCGATGACATACTGTAGCTTTCAGTGAGTTTTGGTGTGGCTGGACAAGCGGACTGTTTGTTAGCAGTGATTGTTTCAAGGTCCACTGCACATCCAATCCCTGAACTTCTTTTTCTGAAAATGATTAGTGTGTTTCTGTTATAAATAATTATGCTTAAAAAAAGAGAGAGAAAAAAACAATTAAAAACAAAGGGTGGCTAAGTTTGAGGAAGCTGCTTGACTTCCTGCATCTGCATGCGCCGGCGTTGCCGTACCAGTTTCTCTCTGTCTGTCTCTCTCTTTCTTTTTTGGCTTTAAACCAAAATGGAAACATCTTGAAGTACTTAATCTCATCAAGACATCTTTTCTTTTTTAATCTTCATGCAGCCGCCCTACTTTAGAAGTGGTGGGCCCGCTGGAAGACTGAACACACCCCACTCATATGCAGCATCCCAGAAAGTGTGGACTGAGGTCTGTTCGAAACCAATTAGCTTGAGGCTAAAAGCTTTGACAAGTAAGAATGAGCAGTTTTTCCACAGAGCAGATATACTTGAAGACAGAAAAATGGGAACTATTGCAGGTGAGGGACGGTGAATGATACGAAATACAGGTGCTTTAGTTTAGACAGAAGACTCGGTATTACAGAGAAAAAGTGCTCCGCAGTGACAATAAAATTCACACCCAAAGAATTTATTGGGGCTGCAGAACATGGAGAATTTATTTCTCTCTGGAATCATAATTATTGGCAGAAATGTTTCTTTTTCTACTCCCAGTATCCCTGAGAAGAGCTCAGAAACACTGAAGCACAAAGATTCTCGAGCAGAAAGCATCCGATGCAAACCTGTTGTATGGAGAAAGACTGTCACAGCGTGGAAGCAGCAGCACTGACGTCACATATCTCCCTCACATCCCACACACTCACATTACAAAGCCACTGTTCATCCATAAATCCCCACCATCCAGCCATCTGGAGCCCATCTTCACACTCTGACACACAAACCCCTCTCTCAGGCATTGACCCCACTGGCACATGTCCCACGTACAAGGGCCCAAGCATGATATCACTCCAGTTTGTCTCACTGTACAAACAGGCTCATCTGTGCACACACATGGAATTTCTATACTAGAAATAATAATGCAAACATGCATGCACAAGCACAGACAGTGAGCGAGAGGAGAGGGGTTGTGCAGTAAACAGTGAGATGACTTAGGAGTGGAAAGTTCTGCAAAGCTGAGCATCACGTTTCAATGCTTCAAAGAAGAGTCTGACTCCGTAAGCTCAGTTTGAGGCTGGCTCTTGGGTTTGAGTACCTCGGCTTTGTGTGTGTCAGGCAGATATTAGTTTACCTTGGTTTCAATGTCTTCCACTCGCAAGCTACATTTCACTTTGAAGGTTTTGCAGTTCAATATTTC
The DNA here is from genome assembly GCA_029814665.1 of Acanthurus lineatus. Classification (NCBI taxonomy): domain Eukaryota; kingdom Metazoa; phylum Chordata; class Actinopteri; order Acanthuriformes; family Acanthuridae; genus Acanthurus; species Acanthurus lineatus. The sequence goes on along the minus strand of JAPZDV010000023.1, from coordinate 3,081,693 downwards.
ATACTTTCCAAAAAGCAAACAGGTGCAGCTCCTGGCAGCGCACCAAAACAGAACACATGCAGACTGTTGCTTAAAAAATAAAAAGCCTCTGATCTGTCATTTAAATAAAACAACTATTGAAAGCTTGACCCTTTTGTGAACGCAGAGGTATGTTAACATTCGAACATGAGAAGGTGCCCATAGTGTAACAGAAGAATGTGGGGATGCTCGAGTTGGCACCAGTAAAGCTGCTTCATGATGTTTATGCCGTGTTTAGTGATGGATAAAACAGCCCATATTCACTTTCACCTGGCCTTTCAGTCATATATATATATCTTTAGTAATAGCAAACATTAATGGTCTCCATTGAGATCAAGAAACTGAAGAAACTGGGTATCATTTTTCCGTCAGTGTCTCCTGCAGTGAACTGACCTATCTGGTCTGCTTTTGGACCGAAGTGTCCCTATTCGGCAGTTCAGGTAGAAGGTTGTTCCTAACAGACAGACTCAGTGACAGTTAAAGGACACACAAAGGTACATGTCGTCTCTGTTGTAATTAAGCTTTTACAGTGGGGTCTGTAATTTCTGCAAATGTCATGCTAACAGCTGCATTCCGGCTCCATTATGTTTGTGTTTGTGTTGTGTGTGTTTATATAATGGAGTTGCTTAACAGTCCGCATGGGCAATGAGCAATTCTGAAAATATCTAGGCTTCCAAACTCTTTCGCTGTACTCTTCTAAATAAGTTAAAAAATCAAATAAGCTCCAGTTTGTTTCAATCTATTTTATGTCAGCTGTGCCAAAGACTCACTTTCTTAATTTAATTGCATTACATTACATGATTTGTGTAGTTCGTGTCCATGTTTTTTTTATTGCCCCATCTGTCCTTTCTCTCTCTTTTCTATTTCTTGCTGTAACTTATTTGAGGATAGGGATATTTGCGATGGGTTCTGCTAAATGCAGGGAGAACAGGTGGCTCACAGTAATAAAAAGTCTGAATTTAATAAACTCTTACATGGCATTAATATCATTTAAAAGATGAGAACTGAGGAGTGGAGACTGAGACAGGTATTAAGCATTAGTCATGTTATTGTTGAAATGTTTTGCAAATGTCAAATCTGCAATAGAAAATGACCTTTTTCAACTTTTTTACTGATGCATACTTGCTGTTGCAGTTGGCCGGAGTGAAGTTGGTTTTAATGTATTTATAAAACAGCTTGGTAGTGTACTTCACTGATTTCCAGTTTAGGGTTCAAGTCCATCGATTTGGTGCCACTCAGATTCTGTGAAGTTCTTTTCGGAAGACAGCAGACTGTTTTCAGAGAAACAGACTGACTCGGGGCTGGACTGTGAACCAATGAGCTAAAAATCACTATAAAGCTCTGTGAAGCTGAAGAAGCTGAAGGAGCTGCAGAATCAGGCGATCTTCTGCAGGTTTATAACTACAGTAGATGTGAACCTTTTTACATTGCCACATTGTTTTTACATGTCACTTAACACATTACACTTTAAATAAATATTTATTAAAACTGCTCCATGTGCTATTTATTCACCTACTTGTTTGTCTAGTAGCTGCACTGCCTTTAGTAAAACTCATGTATGTATTTTGTCTTGTTTTAAGGTCAGGCACTCATTAGCATTTAACTTTACAGCACATCTCCTAATCAGAGCAAGTCAGACATATAAGTATCTGTGATCCCTTGAGTTGAGAGTACTGAACTGAAAAAGTACTGAAAAAAGACGGTGGTGCAGGCAGTTACTGTGAAAATCAACACTGCTGCTTGAGAATCAATGTGTGGATGTACCATTACTATTATGCTCACAGGGCACAGTTAAAAGAATATGTGGGAAAGTGTGTAAAAAAACCCCACAAAGGTGTCTGTACTTCAGCTCTGTTTGAAAAGTTTGCTGCAGTGTGCAAATAAGTTCCCATCAGTGAGGTTTTATTGCTGCTACAGAGACATACATCTGTAGAGGCGACCCCTCCAGGTATTGTAACATTTATCTAGGGAGAACCTATACACACTGAAAATCAATAACAGCTCTGCTGTCATTGTGATGAACTCGTTCACACAAAATTCAAGCCTCAAAGGGATGAAGTCAACGTGCAGTACCTCTAAATTTCCATTTCAGAGCCGCTTACTGTTCATAGTCTTGCTACGCTAATCCTAATACATGCAAAAAATGCACCAGACTGAGGAGGGACTTTAAATCACAGGTCATGTGGGAGCCATCACCTCTCTATGGCATTGCATCATGTCCAGTTACCAATCATACTCCCACACAACAACAGTCTTTCTAAGAGACTATCGAGATAATATATGAACTTCACACGAGGAGTTTAAGCTTTTCTCACAGCAGGTTTGGAAACACGGAGACCCCAGGTGTGACTGTTTATACTGCAATTATGTAACAAAAGAAACCTCTTTGGGTCAGAGACACTGTATAGTCTAGTGGCCTCCACGGCAGCATGCTTTTAACTGTAATGGGTAGGTAGTCATATCTGGTGTTCTCCTATTTTTGGGCTGTAATCAAGAAAAGCAACCTGCTGCATCATGCATGCAGAAAACTGGCAGATGACTGAGGTGACTTGCCACAATCATGAAACATCAACATAACTTTTTAAAATGAATACTTAGCTGGATTGGCTTATAAAAGGTTGGAAAACGAAATGATGAATTATGATTCAACCTGAACATCAATTGTAAAGTTTAAAAAAAAAAAAACGAAAGTTTCAGCTTTTGAGTTGATTTGCTGCTGTTTAGCCATCTTTACTGCATTACAGGAAATTCCACACAATGAAATCCATAAGGCCATCAGCCATAAAAGAAGAAGTATAGACACACACTGAGAAAAATATGAGCTGATGATCAGAGGTCCTGCAAAGATGCAATCATGTCTGAATGTGGAGTACCTAAATCAAAAAAAAAGAATATGAATATTACGTAAATTGACAACACAAGGTGGCGTCTCTTAGATGAGGCGTGAAATGTGGGATTCATTACACGAAAGGTCACCAAACACAATCAAGACAGGCTGGTTCACACTGTTGTCTCATTTATCAGGTATACGTTTATCTAGACACACAATCCAAGACACACTTGTTGGATGCATGTGACCAGAAACCCCTTGCTGTTTTTGTTTGTTTTTTCATGCTGAGTCAATTTTAGGACTCCAGCACATTTAGTGAAGCTTAATCTTCACAGACAGCTGTTAAAATAACAAAATCTTGCTGTTAGTATGTTGTAAATTTACTAACAGTTGAAGTGCACAGAGAGGTCAATTTCAATATCTCCAGGTATTACAGTAAGGTATTTTATTGCTCCTTGTGAAGCACTGGGTTGCACAAATAAAAGACAGTTTGTGGTTCTTCATGCTACAGAAATAAAACATTTGCACAGACTAGAAAAGGACTTAAAAAAACTAAAAAAGCAACATAAATTTTTTATATATATTCATATGCATGTAAACACCCATGAAATAATTCTGGAGTGCTTAAAAAAATGAATCTGCAAATTTGCAAAAACTTGAAATTGAAAGGGGTAATACGGTTGCCCTCTTTACCTATAAAATCTGAAGTAACTGCTACTTAAGCAGCAAATAAAACCTCACCAAAGCAGACAACACAGAGATGTTCAAACAATGTAAACACTGTTTTACACACAGCCACAAACATACATATCAAAGTGAAGAGAGGAGCACGGTTTTCACATCATATTCTGTAGTGGGATATATGTCCTTTTTGTTATCTTTGACATAATTCTATATGTCTATAACTTTCACATGTACACAGTTGGTTGTTTGTTTGTTTTTGTCTCTTGCTGCATTCCAAACGGGAGAATCTAATGAATTAGGTAAATGCATTAGTTCGTCATAACAGATGAATGTGATATTAAGCCCTGTCAGACAGTCTCTGGTGCTCAGACTAAACAGAGAGACTTTGTCTGAGCTCCAGCAGGAGAAATCCCCCAGTGGAGTCCAGACACCAGTGCTGATGATGGCTGATGACCCTGCTGAGATTTACGGGCTGATGAAATGATGAAATGATGAAACTGATGAATCTGTGAAGACTGGCAATGATTAGAGGGTGAACCAGTACACACAATAGCTGCATGAATCAAATAAAGGCTGAGAGAAAACCCTGTTTTAAAAAGAGTAGTAGGACGATTGGCTAACAATGGAGGTGCTATTGAAGAGATGAAGCCAGTTTATGAAAACAGGGGATATCTCAATGGACAGCTCAGACCATGACAGCTAGGGAATCATGTGTGAGCATGAATGAAAGGAGTGAAGGGCAGGTAGAGAAATAACTACAGGTCTTAGCATGCAAAGGGAGAGTTGTCCTGACCAAACTTTTGCTAGAACTTCATCTGGCAGCCGCAACTGTGTTGCCTTTAGCCCTAATTACGTGTTAAAGCTTTATGTGAATTAGTCAAGTAGTTTTGTTCTTTTTTTAGTTTTGATCTTTGTTTGTGCAACATGTCTCTCTGCTGCCAGTAGACTTGTCCATATTTGCAATTACTCATATGATGGAAACATTGCCCCCTTTTTCCTGATTTTTAACCATGTCTAGATTGAACAAAACTTAGTTTTATTGAGTTGATAACTATGCAGTGTAGCAGTGTGACTGCTACACTGCATAGCAGTTACTGGGTTTAGCGAAGCCAGATCAAAGGGAAAAAAAGGTTGACAGGCTTCAGAACAACTGAACAACCCATAAAATATCTATTCAAACTTTTATCATTTGTTACCTGATTGTATTTTTTTACAGTATTTATATTAAAACCACTGTAGGAGATGCTTCCTGCTGCCAGTCACACAATATTTTGGTACAATAATAAAAATCTGTTTGACAGACACGGTGCTCTGTGTCTGACAAGCAGATCAGAGCTCAGATAATTGCACATGCAGAAAGAAAGCAGTTACTCACAATCAGAAGCCCACTTGCTCATTAGCTGTATGTACAATACATCACAAGTAGAACTGTGTATACATTTAATCAAGCTCAAATGGTGCGATTTCCCGGTTTAAGAACGATTACATTTCACACTAAACCTTTGCAAAGTAACAGCCTTGGGGGATTGTAATTTTTTTGTTCCTTGTGTTTCTCCTTTTTTACATTTTCTCATACAGCTATTCTGTGGGAGTGTGTGTTTAAACAATGGTAAGCTTTTGGATCAAAGCCTGGAAGGCGCAGAAAAAGCTTCCAGACGCACAAAGTTGGAGTTTTTCTCTGAGGGGTTCAGGAAATCTTCCATATGTTTAGTGGAAAGCAGACAAAGGTGATGAAAAAAATTCAAAACAAAAATTTAAAAAAAAGTTTGGGTCCATTTAGCTTGAAGTTATGGGGTATTTTTGTGCTTTAAAGCTCAATTGCGACTCTTTTTACACTGTATGCATGTACATTATGGAAAGTAAACAGACATCCAGACCCCATTCGCCTTTTTCACCCTGTGTGTCTGTTTGTCTCTGAGTTTACTTGATGAGCTTATCGTGAGCCAAGATTTATTTTACTTCAAACCCCCATGTAACACATATCAGCCGCTCTCATTATTTATCTCAGTGTTTACACATAACAGTCATCTTATCAGAAACTTTGGCCATACAACACAAAGAAACTGTTCACATGTGATCCATTATTACATCGGACTTTGGCTTTGAGTTTTGAACAGATGATAGATAAGTGAAACTTGAAAGAAACCATATTTTCTCCTTTGCTTTCACACAATTTATCCTAATAACTGTAGAGGGACATTTTTTAAATTATTTGAAAGAAACAGCTCACATCAAATTTTGCAAAGTAAGATATCCGTGTAGCACAAAATCTCTTCTACAAATGCAAATGTCAGCTTTTTACAAAAAAAAGATTAATCTCTCTCTTATTTATTTGTTAAGTACTGTAATAAGATGCACATTTCACAACAGAACCATGTTGTTTTTGTTTACGATCTAAAGTTAAGGAAAGGATTTTTGGCAAAGTGTCTAAACCCTTGGATCCATGTAAGGGCACTACAGTTTTTCCCAAAGTTGTACACATCCATTGATCATGGTAGACAGTGTACTGTTTTAATCACAAGAAGCTTAAAACATTTGCCAAATCTTGTCATAGTGATGATGATTAAAATTAAAATCATCAGGCTCTAACAAGGAAAACGTTGTTGAGATTATGAATCCAAATCAATTAATTTCCCATTATCAGTATTCACAGTAATATGACTTGAGTGCACAGTGAATAAAATAAAATAAATTAAAAGTTGTGAAATCGAGTTAAAAAAAAATTAAATATGTTAATTATATACAATTAAAAATAATCACTATGCTATGTTGTGCATGTACTTTACAGCATGATTGTAGGGTCCAGCCTTTTTTTATTTAAATTTTATTTCTAAAGATGATTTATTTAAAATAGTCATTTGCATGTTGATTAAATGTTGCTACTATTATTATTATAATTCTTTTTCTGCTAATGGAATTACATAACAACATTTGAATTTCTAATGTATAAGCCCTTTGTGATCTTTACATTTGGAGCGAGGATCATTAAACACTGACACGTTTACAGGCTGTCATATTAAAGTATATTCAGGCTCTTGATGATTTATTCACATGTTAATGACAGCCTTGAGTAAGACAACAACTGCTTGTCATGTATATGGTGAGCCCACATGAGCTTCACAGCAAACCAAAACATTCCCTTCCCTGGGGACGTCATGAAAAAGCCACATCGACTCAGCATCGCCATCTGAAACTCATTGCCTCCAAACTGGGAGAGGGTTTTGCATGCAGTGACTGACATCTTAAAAGCCCCCAAACTATCTTTTTTAATTGCACTGTTTACAGATGCTTCGAAAGCCTCGGGCACTTGTAAAACCAAAGCTGTTTGGCAAAATTTAATTTTCTAATGGGCAAAAATAATTAATCAGATCTATCTTTTAAACATCAATAACAATTTCCTCCATTAATCACTTTATGACCAATACTTCAGCCTGATATAACACCATCTGTCTATAAACTACCTCATTCTCCTCACCTCAATCATATACCGAACACACCGACTCAATAAATAAATTAAGAAGGCATTTGAAAAAAATACTCCTTCATAGCTGAGAACGGAGAACACAACAGGCGTTTTTGGTTTCTATCCACCTCGTCATATGTTTCCAGTTTTTATTGTTTTGCTTTTGAAAAGCAAAGACTCCTGTTAGAAAAAAGATAAGAGCCATCAAGCTGAGCAAGAAACCATGAATCAAACCTCCTCTTTTCCAGCGCATGATGAAGTATCGGATGAATGTGTGCGCCACATGGTCGATAAATTTCCCTGAACTCTACCTGCATGAGAAGGTTGGGTTGTGTGTTCGGCATGCAATCTCTGTTTCTCCCAGGACAGAAGGAGGGGTCAGTTAGATAAGACTGTGGAATAAGATTTGGAACACTAATTCACACATTCTTTACTGCTTGTATAATTGTTTATCATGCAGTTCCTCTTTTTGATTTGCAGCACACACGTTAGTGTTTAGTGACTTGTTCGAGGCTTCCTGTTATTTTGCAAACAGATGTCCTCTGGATGGGTCTCTCTAGGATGTGATGAGTTGTGCACATGGGCCACTGTTCTTTAAGAATAATAAAATTCAGTGAACATGTGAGATAACTATCCCCCTAAGGACGAATTGTGAGGACAATAGACGGACAGTATTCTGTTTGTTTGGCACCACAGTAAATAAAAGTGAAAATATCTGCTCTTGCAATCTGTTTATCACATGCATCACATGCAAGTCCTGGAACAGCAGTGCCTAATTGGTTATGGGTATGCTGGACTCTTACTAACTGAAACATGTCCAACTGTTTTTATTTATTCATTTATTTATTTTTGCTTGCTGAGTTTTAAAAAGATTAGGTTTCATGAACATCACTTGAAATCACTTGTGCTTTACTAACAAAATACTTACTGTTTCACTAGTTCAACACGACAGCGTTGATATTGATTTTTTTCCCTTGCTAACCATCCTTACCAACACGTAATTAAAGGCCTTCCTTTGGTTAGTGGAGCTTTAATGGAGAATAAAGATCTTTAAAAGACTCAAGACACATAATCTCTTGTTTCGGGAACACAGTCTTGACATTTTTTGGAAATCATTTCTTGCCAAAGCCAAATATTGTGTTATCATGCATGGGTTAGTCATTGATGTAGAAGTGCTCCCACATCCTCTGCAATTATTGTAACATATTTCAATATATCAGTTTTTAAAGTCACTCATATCCACTGTATTTATTCTTGAGACAAGGAGACAAAAAATAATTTTCCACTTCATTCAGCTTCACTATTGAAATATTGAATACAAATAAAGAAATTGTACTTAATTCTTGCAAAGGGTGTGCTAATAATCTTTTTCACATTTCCTTTTTTTGTGTGTTTTCAGACCATCACAGCAAAAAATGAGGTGGAAGATAAGTAATTCCACCCTCAAAATGAAAATAAAAAATACTTTTCCACAGTGGAATAATCTCATCCTATAAGAAATGTTTTTTTCAACTGTTCAAAAATATTATTTCAATCATTAAATATAAGTATTACTTGGATGTTTGGTTAAGATGTGCTTTAGATGAGGGATGATTAATCATAATCAGTGCTGGAAAATTTGTGTCGCCATTAGAAAAGGTCCAGGAAACAGGATATCAGGAGAATATCTGTTACACTTCTCAACATCCAGACTCACTAAGTTTGTTTTTCCATTTTTCTGCAGGTGTTTATAGGACTTTATGATAGCCGCTGAAAGGAAAAAAGAGATAGAGATGAGTAAAACAGTAATTGTCACATAACAGTACTGAAATAGTGCAGAGCAGAGTGGACTAATGGCAATGAAAAACAAGTTTACCAATTTACCATTAAACTAGAGACGTCTGCAAATCTGAACTTGCTGGCAAAGAATCCCGGTGGTTTCTCAGATTTCACCATGTGTTTTTTTTCTGTTTGTACATTTTTCTTTGGCTCTGGGAGATTCCAGTGAAAAAGAATATTGCTTCTGATTGAAGTCAAAACACTCCCCTACCACCATCAGATTATCATTTTTGCAGTTTATTTCCTCACAGCATTAGCACTTCTTCTGCCAGAACTAGGCCTCGTTTAAAGCACGTTCCAAAGTGCTCCCTGTACTAGCAACACTCAGAAATGATTAATAAGCTGAAAGGGGCCAGCACAACTCTGCCATTAACAAAACTTAAGGAGCAGAAACTGCAGTCCAGGACATGTCATCCATCATGGAATAAAAATGACTTCATTTTGGGGTGATTACTTGGAAAGATGTCATGTGTATTTGTTCTGCATATCTGGACATATTTCTCCCCCTCAGACATTTATTACATTCATTTCAATTCCTTTATTACAAGGTCAGATGTACGGCATGTTTGGAATACATCATTTGATATTTCGGACCAGGGTAAAAATATGAGCAAAGGAATGCAGCAGGTTTCAAAGGGGAAAATATTATGGAAAATCCCAATTGTCCAATTAGCTACAGCTGAAATAAAAGTCTCATCTCTAACTAACCTTTTCTCTTCTTAACTCGCTGTTGCATTGAGTTTCTTAGCACAATCAAAAACATGAACTGCTGTGGCTGAGTTGCTCTCTTCCCAGGTCTCTCTAGTTCACAGCATTTGTTAGCATCAGAGCTAACACCTGAGAGGATAGAGCCAAACACAGGAAGAGTTGGAACTGGCCTTGCTGCAAGGCATACTGGGTAGTTACGTCCAGCGAGTATGTTTGGTTCAGACTTGATTGCATTAGATTCTCTTCCCATTACACTCTAATGTAGGAAAGACAACCTCTATAATTCTTGAACTGAACAAGTCTGAAAGGGTCATTATTTGGAAAATGGGTGCATTTCTCTTAACATTACATCATCGTCACGGGTGCTTTGCTATTGTTTTGAGAATGGCTCAGTAATTGTGCACAGAACACCTCTTTGTCTACCATTTCCCCGTACAACAAATGAGTTCACATTCATGACTTACAACACCATTTCAAATTGACATTCCCATGAGCAAACCGTTCGAGGCGAGCAGAAACTCGGAAACTCAGAAAAACTCACAGCTCCGTAAATCCATGCAGACGTCTCCTTGGTCATCTATTCAAATAATCCATAACAAGCACCACAGTGCTCAACATGCAGACCACTCAGAGAAACATCTGCAAGTGCTCCAGGATGTGGGCTGGAAAGAGACACTAAGGTTAGATTTATTTCAGGAACGGCTCGTAATTACAGCTAAGTGGCTTGGGTTTGAGTCAGAGAACTGTGACAGGCCCCATCTCCCTTCACACTTTGACAAGAGGAAAACACATCAAACAGATTAAGCTGGATTCTAAATTTACTGGACAATGCTGACCAAGAATTTTATTTTTGCATATAACACTCTTGACAGTCCAGATCTGCTGAGTCCGAAGGTTCAAACCAAACAGCTGCTATATTTTGAAAACTGCTGTAACTGGAATAAACAAGCAACTCATGGAGCACTAAATTCCTCACTGCAGTAGTATTTGGCTAAGCTTCTTTTAGTGGCATGATTGTAGACATTTTTATTCTCAGAATAGTTTGTGCTGCCAACCACTGTAGCCAACAGTAACTTTTCAACACCTCCAGGAACGATCCCTGACATCATGTCAACCCAGCTAGCTGGCCAGTGTAAAGGAAAGATGTAAAAGATATTAACACTGCCTCTAACAAAGGATGAGAAATGCAATTCCAGCAAATCCAAAAAAAAAAAAAAACTCTTGGCTGTCGTAGCTAGCTTGCTAAATTTTACCACTGATAAGCCCAGAGTATGGAGTTACGCACGCTTTATTGGAAGGTGGCTTCACTGTTAACAAAGACTTCTGGGTTGACTGTTGATAATCATTTAGATGTCTGCAGGCTGCTTGTAACACCAAACAATATCTTGTGTCTACGCATGTTAAAAACAAAGTATGCTATGTGTGCGTGTGGAGTTGTTTAAAGGAATCATTTAAAGAACTAAGCCAACTAACAAAAGTGTCGTATGCAGTGTAAATGATGAATAATTCTGGGATTCTAATGGTGATGAACCACCTTAACTAATCTAACTTGTTGCATTTCCTGTTGTGTGATTATGATAGGGTAATTAAATTTGCTTCTTTTTGAATGAATAACTTTGAGTAATTGATAAAATAAGTAATTCATACAACATTGCACATGAGAAATAAAAAAATTAGTATTCCCATCTCTTAATTAAAAAAAAAAAAAAAAATTAAACATATCCAAACAAATCAGTGACTGATGAGTTAAGGTGTGCCACTATTCGCCAACCCTAAAAGCCTTTTTGGTAACATTATGTTTAGTTGGCAGGATGAATAGCTATGCTCTTTTATCTATAAAGAGCTATATAAACCCCAACTGCCAAGCTCATCCCAAACACATATTTGAGTTATGGCTCACTGGTTGACATTTATCAACCGAAGCCCAAACTTAATATAGCGAAATGTTTTAAAATATCCTTTAAGTTATCAGTTGGACCAGAGATCACTTCTTAAAACCACATAAATAACAGAATGTTTCTGGTAAAAAAGGTCTCTGGAAAATATACTGACTTTATAGAATGCTGCAGTGTAGGATATGTGTGTGAGTTGGGAAATCTATCAAATCTGGCACAGGAATGGAAACATATAATAGATGACGTCAATGAAATTGAGCTTTAGTTGGACTCATCAATGAGTCAATATTTGTAAGAACATTTCATCAGCTTTAAATCAACATAAACAAAATTTTAGTATGAATCTCATGCTAATTTACTTCTGACAAACCAATGGAAGCCATCCTGCGCCCAGAAATCCAAGTATTTAATTCTCTCCCAGGCTGGTTAGAATAACACTCTGCTTTGCTTCAGCCGCTGTGCTCAGCCTTGAGTTAGGTTGTGAAATCTTGACTCTCTGGCCTGGTCTGACTGATGCAACTGTCTTCAGAAGGCCTGGCCAAACAAGTGGCTGGTACCTCTGTGGTATTTTGCCTTTGGTTTGGAGCAGACATTTACAAGACATGCCACCCAGTGAGACAGCAGTGCCCACCCATCACAGTGATTATCAGTGGGAGCTCCCTGTCTGACTATTTTCTCTGTCTCTTTCATTGCATGGCTTATCTGACAGTTGCTAAAGATACATTTCTTGTGTTAAAATGTACAAGATATGATGACGGCATGTAGTCTAGCAGATTTCAGGTCAGCTGCAACCCTGATAGTGTTGGTCCTCACTATGTAGCCAAATGAGAAGAGGCCTTGCACATGTGAGTGTTAGACCTGGCTTGAATCTAATTACTGAAATCCACAGGGAGTGAGATGATTAAAGTGAACTCAACTTCCCAGAATCCCTCAGGTTTTACCACAAACATTAACTCTGCCCTCTGCCCATGAAGTCACTAGGTCAATAAGGGTCCAAGGTCTGTCTTTTCTCATTCTCTCTCTCAAGGGGTAACAGTTCTTTATCCAATCTGATGCTCAAAGGGTAACAAAGCCTCTCTTTTCACCCTGCAGCCCAGAGTTAATGCAAATCTTCTCTTCTTAAGGCATACTGCTGCACTACAACAGCAGTGACATGACAGACCGCCTGAAGATTAATCAGAGAGAAAATAGTGCCAGTGGCATGGACACAACATCTATCAGCTAGTTTTACAAACATCTGGGGTGAGTGTTGGCATCATGCTGCTACTTTGAGAATAATAACAAGTAGCGGTTTCCTTGCAGATGCAGAAGTGCCATGGCCAGACTATTCTGCATCCTTAAAGAAGCCTCACAAACCTGCAGCTTCCTGGACCTTGCATAGCAGCACACCAGAAACAACATCTTTTCCCTCCATGGTCACATAACAAGGCCAACATAGCATGACATAACCATTAATTAAT
>JAPZDV010000023.1:3026881-3049910 GCA_029814665.1 Acanthurus lineatus | reverse complement strand
CAGTATATAAATTTGTATACTGTATGTACTTGTACAGAAATTTTGAGCTGTCACAGTAAAACAAAATCAAGAAAATATGCTTACTAACAATGTCTTGTCTGTTTGTGCAGGAATAGATTACAGTGTAAAGACAATAACTGTGGACGACAGCCAGGTGGCGCTGCAGATGTGGGATACAGCAGGGCAGGAGAGGTACAGCATTTACACATGATTATCACATAATGTGCTGTAACCCTAAATGTATTTTTTCACTGTGGCACTTTAATAAAGTCAACCTGGATACTACTATCTGTTACCAAACTATATCAATTTGAAGAAGTTTCATAAGTTAAATAGTTTCCTTGTTCTATGTAAAAAGGTGTAACACTTCCTTTTTTTCTTCATTTACCAACAGACTTGATCAGTGTGATAAAACTATTTCACCACAGCAAGTTCTTATTTGAAAGAAAAATATTTCTTTACTTTTTCACAAGTGCACAAATGCAAGAAAAGCCAACAGGGAGTTTTCAGGGATTATTGAATTACCATAGAAACAACACTTACTCTGTTTGTCCACTTTCTTCCACTTATCCTGCAGGTATCGAAGCATCACCAAACAATTCTTTCGCAAGGCCGACGGCGTGGCTGTGATGTACGACATCACAGCCGAGCAGAGCTTCACAGCTGTCAGACAGTGGCTGACGAGTGTAAAGGTACGACACTGACAGTCACACTGTGGTGATGGTTACAGAACAACCAAACAAATGTGTTTTTATACTTTTGTGTTTCTATCCAGCTGTTATTCTATTTCAATTCCATACAGCAGCAAATTTGTAAGAAACAGACCGTGTAGATGTTGAATATTTTTAGAATATTATAATGTAGAAAACTTAGCTTCTGAATCGGTTACATGCCTCTATAAACTGTCGACGGTTTTCACACTGAGGGGCCAAAGGTTTCGCTGTGAAGGAAGTTTAAACCTATTCAGATTTAACTCCAGTTTATCAGGAAAAGTAGAAGCTGACAGACTCTGATCAGTGAAATTGATGTGAAATGGTATTACAATAGATTAATGTCTGTAAATTGAGTTGCTTTTAACTTATTTGGTAACTTATTTCATCAAAGGTCCATGTGCAGGCAAACTTTTTTTTTTATATAATGTCAGTGCTCTGTTTTTTTCCCCCAAAAGATTGCACAATGGTATGGTAATATCAAGATATGAGGAGTTAGCATAAAAAAGCAAAGCACTGCTGATGTTAAATTCCTAAGAAATGCTTTAGTGTTCTCATCCCATGTAGTGTTCTATATTGATGCTTCTGTCACTTGTGATATGGCCGAGAAGTAAGGTGCAACAATATATTTGCACCACTGTAGAACAACTTCAATATAAACTCTGGTGCTTGTGGATAGAAGTAATATCATGAGAAAAAAATAGAAATGTCTGTGATTAAAGTGTTAAATTAAAAATAAGAAACATCACATATTTATGAAAAAATATTAGTTGAATATTTCATGACATAAGGGTCATATTTTTACAAGGAAAAACCCTGAAAAGGACATTTTTTTTGCCAAGAAACAACATTGCTTCACTTTGGAAGGCCAGGTTAACATCAACCCACCAAAGGATTATACCTGGGGTGAATCACCCCGTCCTATCTCACCCTATTCTTTGGATTATGTTCTTTGAGTCTGAATTCTTTGATCTTCTTGTTTCCCAGGAGAGCGCAGGCGAGGACATCCCCATCATGCTCTTGGGAAACAAAACAGACAAGGAGATGGAGAGACAAGTTCAGAAAGAAATGGGGGAAAGACTAGCCAAGGTCTGTTCTGTTATGTCTGCTGAGCTTATTGGTCTTAGCAGCCAAAATAGCTTTTCACCAATCACACCAATGAATTAAAGGGGTGTTCTATGTTTGTTTTAATAAATGAAAGAAAGATGATTATAGAAAAAAAAGGTTTTTTTTTCTTTTGTGATTCAAAGGATGTTTTTTTTATCTTGTTTTTAATTTTTTTATTTCTATATTCTCTTGCTTTTTCTGTAGTTTTCTATACTGAGCATGTGAGCTAATATTCAATCAATGTAAAATGATCAATGTGCATAGAATTAAAACATGCTCAGACACACAACATTCAGTGACATAAGCCTTTCTGTTTAGTGGCGGTAACAGCCATCATCATGATCTGCCTCTTTTTTTCAGGACTGCCACATGACCTTCTGTGAGTGCAGTGCACGCTCTGGACACAATGTGGTGGAGTCCATGGTTCTTTTAGCCAGGTGAGTGAACGTAGTAGCCTCTGTGTTTTACTTATTTGAAGAAACAATGGTTGTGTTGTGACTCACAATGTAGCAGCTTTCAAAGTGGGATTATATGTGTGCTGAAACAATTCAAATCATAGAGAGCCACAGTTTGATTTGTTTTGTGTGGGAGGCCCAGTGGACTTTTTTCTCAGTACCTGTGTTTTTTAGAAAAACAACAAAAGAGCTTAAATAAAAACAGAGAACAGTACACAATAAAATGTCAGTCATTATGTGCATCATATTTGTCTCCTCTGTCTAAAGATGTCAATTTTTTTCTCTAATTCAGTTAGAGGTGCATAGTGGTAATTGCAAGTCTGGCTTTATTTAGTGAGCAAGATCATTTGACTCAACTCAGCAATAAGAGGCAACTCTTTAAACTCCCAAACAGCTCTCTATAGTTCCACTTATGCTTTTATAATTCAGCTCCAGATTGGCTCACGTAGAGCTGACTTTTTCCTGACTGACACTAAAAGTATTAAATGCGCTGACATGTGTTTCAATGTTATTGATTAGAGAGCTGCACCAGTGCCTCATTTGAACTATATTACAGTAAAAACTGTCTTTAAGTCTACTGTAACTGACACATCTGTCTATAAAAACTATTATATGCTGTTGCAAACAGATAGGGTTACAGATGTGTGTTCTGCCTGAACTGGTTCATTTATATGTTTTATTCTGTACCTCAGGATTCTGAAAGAGCAAGAGGACAGAGAAAAGGAGAAGACGGTGAAGCTGGTTAGTAGCCCCTCAGATAAGAAGAGATCCTGCTGTTAACAGTTCAAGAGTCGACACAAACACAGTATCACTACCCACCACATGCACAATGTGACAGTTTGGCCACATGTTGCCCACAGGACACATTACTCTGAATGTCAGCAAACTTTCTCACAGTCTTCCTTCCACTTTGTAGCACTCTACATGTATGTTGTCATGTTTCACAGAGGTTTTTGCACTATTAAAAACAGTCTACTCTGTATAAATACCCAAGGATCAAACAAGTGAACAAATTTAGGTCAAACTAGGATACTAAATTTTAAATGTTAGATATTGTTCCAAAGTCTGACCGTAGGTCAAATATTTATTTAACTTTCAAAGTTTCTTTATTTGTCACATTTGGACTTTTTACTGTATGTATTATTATATAAATTCAGTGTTAAGTGTGATTTTTTTAACTCTTTTGTACATGTAGAACACATGGACTCACTAACATGAATATCTTTAATATTGAAGGAATTATCAAACCGCCTTGTTGTTAACACTACCCAAGTGAAGCTCTCAGTGAACAGTTTTTGTTCAGACTTTTAATTTAACCATTAGTGCCATCATCAGTAGTCATATTATGAGGATATTGCACAAGTGTTTCAATGTCTTAATCAGGTGAAAAACAAAAAAGAGCACAGTATCTTTGTACTGATGTGATGTGCTTTGTATTTTCCCCACTGATTGAACAAAAAAAAAAAACCCAGTGTGTTGAACTGAACATTATTTGTGTAAACTGTACTACTGTATTTTTTTCACGGCATTATATTAAGTGGTGTTTGTTTTATAGGTGCATATGTTGTTTTGTCCTGTGCACATTATTATTGATTTTTACGTCTGCTGTTTTTGGTGTCACAGCACTGGAAGTTGTAAGGCTACAAGAGCATTTAGTTGGTGACTTCTCTTAAGCCATGCTTTTTTTTTTTAAGTTGGAAAATTACAGATATAAGTTGTTTGTTTTTTTTTACCTCAATAGACCACATATTTTTTTGTGCATACAATACTTGTCACTTCTCTACAAACTGCCTCTGTGCAAATAATTTTATAAAAATGATTTCACTTAACAGGTAATATGTCAAAAAAAGTAGGTAAAAATTGAGAGGTTTTGGTAAAAAGTTCAGATTTTACAGTTTTCTCTTTAGTCAATAGTGCTTCACTATTGCCACTGTGTCGCACATCACTTTAATGTACATATAAACAGGTAAGTTGTGTAAAACAAATTAATACATAATGAAATGTATTTGTAATATTATATGTAAAGGACCTGGTGAAGAAATGTCTTCTTTGCACATTGACATTAAAATAAGTTATACAACATCACCCAGTGGATGAGTTTGGACATTGCTGTTTATTCACCTTGAAGTTGACATGACAATATGTAAAACAACATATTCAATATACTTTTCATGAGATAGTTATACATTAGGAACTAACATGCCAAATTTTCAAAAAAATTCTGACTAATAAAGTAGATGGAAACTAAGTTTGTGCCAAATAAGGGCAGCCAAAATTTCCTTAGAATAGTTTTTCTTAAAGATGTAGCTGGGGAGATTCCAAAGAAGCTTTTTTAATGTAAGTATTATTCTTAATAAATAAGATAACTTGTATGACTTGTCAGGTATAATTGATTGTAAGCTTTAATTACTTATAACGTTGTATTGCTCGTTTGTACCAGCTGGCACCCTGCAAAATACTCAAATACGCAAGAAACTATGTGCTCTGAGAAGGCATCCTTTAGGTTTATACTGCAGTTTTTCTTGATTGTTATTAGCATTATTTGCATGCTTTTTGAATTATCTAATTTTCTACATTGCTCCCAAGTGCTCATTCTGTTCTTATTGGTTAAATTGCTACAAAGCTTTACTGGGGTCTTTGCAAGATATGAGACAAGGGCATTGAGGCTGATTCTTGACTATTTTGACAGTATTACACAATTGAAAACTGGGGATAATATTTCAGTAATACTGCAAAAGAATAAAGTATTTATATCATTTTCCATGGTTGATATTTAATGCTAATCCAGGACTTATAATTTGACATCTTGAATATTTTAAGATTATCTTTGCCCAGATCAGTGTCTTGAAGAAAAGACTTCAGTTGGTACCTTGAAAAGACCTTAATATGAGCACAATTAAAAACAGGTCAGTATATTGCATTAACTCCTAACTGTGTGCAGTGCATAGAGTTTTATATTGAAATACAGTCTTTAAATTAAAGTATCACATTGTGTGATAGTACTGAAGATTCTTGAATGCATGCTACAAGAAACATTATCCTCAGTCTCATCAGATCAGAAGCAAGATATAGGCGCAGGGATACTGTCAGTCATAAAGCATCATCATTAATTCATTGACTCCTCATATTTGTTTCTTATCTGAGAGTTGCGCTAGTTTCAAGGACTATGTGGAGTTATATTGTTTTATGTGGATCATTCATGGCTTTAGCCTCTGTTCTAACTTACATCCCCTCTCAAACCAATACAAGGAGAGTAGCTAGTGGCTATTTATGAACCAGTGGAAAAAAGCTAAGTGCAGCAGTGCAGAAAAGAACTGGGAGCACTTGGGCACTTGGTCAAGGCATTGAGGACGGGGGAGGGTATGTTATTGGCATGTCAACATCACAGCTCTGGTCCAAGCTGTGCAACAGTGTGAGCTTCAACACTTTCTATTTAACACTCATTGGAAGCCACGAGTACACTGACTATGCAAAAACGTGTCACCTTTAACATTACACCTATACATACCTACACAGGTTTGTCCTTGGCTGTTTTTCCAACATAGCTAAATTAACACAACTATAAATATATAGAAATAAATCAAGTGTTTCTCCGATAATTATTCCCTACGATGCATAATAAGACAAAAGAATTACACCTTAAACCGATTGGCTACCTATAGCAGAATATGGACAGGATGAGCTCTACTAGAATTTAAAAATCCCTCCACAAGGTCCAGGTTGTTATGGACAACAAATACCGAACAAAAGACACGGATACATCACTCCATCTCACATAAACACACATCTACAATCAATGACATTCATCAAGGCTAGAAAATATTCCTGGATTCTTTTAGTCAGTGTTACATTCAGAATGGTTTAACAGTCAGGATCAGTAACTTCTGGTTCTCATCATGTACTGTATGTAGTGACAATAGTGATATTGTCAATTGAGCCACCTCTGCTTGGTCTTTGGCCTGGTCTTTTCACTTATTCTATTCCCTTCTTACATTGTCTGCAGTCTTGGGAGTGTCTTTGTCTCCCCGGGGTGCTCTGGCTGTAATAATTGGGACTTTTAAGTCCACCAGTCGAACTTAACGCATCTTGTAGTCGTGCGATATGGCAGCTTCACACAGCTGCCCTTTGAAATCCAGCTCGAAGGTAAAGTCCAAGTCACGCTGCAGGTTAACAGAGGGAGATAAGAAGAATGGATTTAAGAAAGCGGAGGAAATGATTAAGCAAATACTCTGAAGAAACTGAGATAAAAAAAAAAAAATCTATGACGAGAGAGTACCCACAGATCTTAAAATCTAAACTGACACCAGAGCATGGTGTTAAATAAGCAGAGACTGTTTGTGTAAGACAACAGGAGAAAGTGAGCCTTTCCTCTCCATTCCAGGGGGGGAGGAGAGGACACTGACAAGGTCAACAATAGAATCTGTTGTTGTTTATCTGGGAGTCACTGCAGTGCGGCTGCCTGCTTGACCGCTATCCAACACTGAGCAGACAACAGCCTGCTGTGAGCAGGAAATAAGTCATTTCTTTGTGAGGGTATAAAGAGAAGAGCTCATATTATACTGTGAAACATTGTTTATATTAAATTTATATTGTATATGTTTGTGTTTCTATATAATATAATGTAGCCAACCCTTACTTCACTTGTAGTACATCACTTAAAAGACAGATTTCATTACCTTTGGAGTTATAATTTCACATACAGCTTATACAAGATGAACTTTAAATTGTTAGATACTCACAATGTTTTTCTCATTGGGCTTCATGGCAATACTGCCAGTGATCTCCTCTCCTCTCCGCACCGTCAGGTAGTCCTCCAGGTAAAACACTGTCTGCTTCCAGTGGGTGTATGGAGCGTCAGGTGCTGAGACACACAGACACAGAAACATAAATGAACACTTTCATTATGAACACAAATAATAAATGTTGCCTTTCTAATAAGAAAGCTTTTATTAAGGGTTTATAGGGTTTGGCACCAATTTCAGTAATAATGAATAAATCATTCAGTGAAGCTTTATAGATCATTCTAAGCCATTTTAAAGGACCATGTTGTGAATAAACTCTCTGTGTTAAATACACACCACTGGCAGTGAATCTGGACAAAAATCTAGTAATTAACCAAATATTAACCTTTACAACTACACACACATTACTGCAAATCTTTAAATAACAACTCAACATGTTAATAATAAACCCTATTTATATAGCACTAAATGTGGACTCATTAGACTTATGTGAGAGACCCACTGGCATTATTTAAATGGTACAAGCCCCCAATTTTTTTTCATTTATTCCTTATAACTGGTACATAAAACATTAGTAAATGACTCATAATCCATTAGTAATCTCTTAACAATCCGAAATTAAAAAATGCCTGTTTGGTCTGAACAGTTCAGGTGCAATCACTGCACATGCTGATAATGTTTATAAGTTTTGTTAGGAGGAGGAGGAAAAGAAAGAGAAAATGTAATTAAACAGCTGTTATCGCCTGCTGCTTAGATTGTATTTTTAAAGGGTAGCACACTAAAAATAGCAATCCATGAACATAAGAGGAACCTTTAAAAACACATAATGTGCTAAGCTAACAGCCATGAGCAGACGGTGTGAGTCTTAGATGTTGTGATTAGTAACAATTTATCTTTTCATAAAGGATGGGAGATAAGCAAGTTGTAAAAAAAAAAAACAAATTGAAACTTCAGCAGCACAGTGACTTAACATCACTGTACTGGTTTTATTTCTCTATCCAGTTAACCTTGTCCAGTATTACCAGGGATCTGATGTCTATGCCATCAAACACCGGGCAGAAGACGGAGAGACACAGTGGACAGGTTGTCAGTCCATCATGGAGCTGAGAGAGACGCTGCACTCTACTATTTACCTGACAGAAATGTCTGGTAGAGTGTAAACACAAACTTTAAAAGGACAAAGCAGAGGCAGGGAACTAAGCCTGTGTCCTCCTTGTTGTGAAGCAATAGTGCAGAGAGGGCAACTCCACTTCAAGATGACAGCGCTGAAGTAAAAGGCAGGAAATGCATGACTGCATTCCTGACCTCTTCACTGCTGCTCCAGTCAATCTCCTGTCATTACCATTCCAATTTATATTTATTGTGTTGCCTCGTGTGCATGCCATCTGTGTGTGTTTGTGTGTGCACGGAAACACAAAAAATATGACACACCAGGCCAAAAACGTATAAAATCCCCAGTACCCTGACCATCACTGATTGCACAGCCGACATTCATAATGTCAGTGGCTCTTAAATCAAATGTCTGCCAGCTGTCCTGTTGCAGCTTGGTGCCTTTATGGACGAGCTCTTTGTGAGTCCATAGATAAACACCCTGCCAATCAAAATGTCTGCTGCAGCTAAACATATCATTTTAATGTACAGTACCTGACACTACCACTAAAGGTCAGTCTCAGCCTGATACAGCAACCTTCTGTTAATTCACTCCAATGCAGCACTGTTTGCTTCATGTCAATCATCCTGATCCAGAATTCTTGAAAGAGACACTTTTTTGTGGCCTTTAAAGTCTCTTTCAAGCCAACCAATTTAGAGAGAAAAGGTCTTGCATCAGAGACTAAAGGCTTTTCTTAACACAATGTAGAAAACACAAACTCCCTGTCTAAAAAGTTACCAACTACCAATTGGATGAAACACAATAAGCTTGAGAAATGGGCCACTATATAACCTGGGATGTTTTAAACCTCTTACTCCCATTTTATTTTAGTGACATTAATACCAAAAGTGCATTGTGAAACTGTCCTCCAAGTTAGGGTCTTGATTCAGAAGACTGGGAACATTTGTTTCCTTGTGAAATGTTTGCTTGTGGATGTTTCCTAGCTGCTCAATTAAATAAAATTCAGTTCCAGTTTCAATAGAACAAGTCCTTGATGCCTTTACTCCGTTGCATTATTGAAAGATGTGTTTACTACCAGCATGAAGTTTTGCATACAGTTCTTTATAAAGTGATGTTCATGTCCTCCATGTGCCCTTCAGCAAGAAAACTTGTAAACAAAAATAAGGTTAAGTATTAAATTAAAATGTGAAATATTTTGTTGCAGCAAAAATATGCAAATTTGCTTTCATGACAAGCATCAGATGAGAGGACTGATACTACTCTCATATCTCTTCATTAATATGCAGCGATAACCAGGAGACTTTGACCTTAGCTTAATACAAAGACTTGCAGGTAGGGGGAAACAGCCTGCCTGGCTCTGTGTACAGTCAGTAAGCTCCTGCCTCCAGTCCTTTTGTTAAGGTAAGCTAAACATCAGCTGTAGCTTTGATTTCTTAATGGGCAAGTATAAAAGTAGTAAGGATCACTTTCTCATCTGTCTGTCGCCAGGAAAGCAAAATCATAAATTATTCTGTTGAGCGCTTCTTGTTTATTACATCACACGGCTCACTGAAGCTATCAAGGGAGGTACAATAATTCACCTTGAGGAAGATATCGAATCTGACCTTTTGGGGGTGCTGTTTAATTGCCAAAATGTACTTGTATCTCACTGTGGAGGCTGGCAGTAAAAAAGGAGGTTAATGACATTTTAAGATTGTAATTACTGTCACTATGCACCCACACACCACACACCACACACCACACACCACACACACACCTAGATCCTCACAGTGAAGTGAGAGGCAGCTTACCGGTGGAAAAACCCGTCTTCTTATGACATTTAGTGAACTCAATGTGGAAGTAGGTGACCAGTGCATGTATGTAATCATTCCTCTGGATCTGAAGACAGAACGTTGAGTTAAATGAGAGGTCTTCAGTCTTCACCGTGTAGATGTCCACCTCCTGTAGGAGTAGAGAGAAGGACTCTTTTCAGTTACCTGGACCACATTAACAAAGCTCCGGATACCACAAGGCAGTTTAGTTCTCTCAAAATTTGTTGGGCAAACAAGCAAATAAGCATAATCCTAAAATGTTTAAAGTCAACGGTCGAACAACTGTACCCTTATTTATTTAGACTGTCAACTACTGAGCGTACAACTTGCTCAAAAATGCTCAAAAAAGACAAAAATGCTGAAGAAACAAATCCAGACAGTTTCATTTATAATTTTACATTCAAAACATCAAGAAGACTAAAAAAAAATAATAAGGATTACAGCTGCCACTGCAAAAGATATAGGGTCAACATTATACCCCACTGGAGCTGTGCCAAGATCCTATTAACCATCAAGATCAAGACCAGCAACCCTTTTGTAAGTAGGACAGGATAAGAGACTTTTGGGCATTTGGGAGCTCTGACTGTTTTCAGGCTCCAGGTGTTATTCATGTATGGTGTTATCTGTAAATGTCCCTTGGTTCCAGTCGGTTTAACAGGGTATCTGATACCACCTTGTCCTGCAAAGCCGTTTTCAGACAGGAACACCTAGTTCCAGATCCTGATTTACTGTCGTGTGAGAGGCACTGCGGCAACATATCAAGTTTACTTCCATTACTGAGTAACAGAGGGAAATGCAGCTCACCTGAAAACTCCAGTGTGCTACAGGGTAAACATGTAGGCAGAAGTGTGATAATCTTGTTTCATGTACCTTCGATGTTAATAAATATTCACTGCCTGCTTGTTGGCTTTGCTGCCAGATGCCACATTTGCCATGAAGGAATGAGCCTTATGTTTGCTGGCAATAAAAACCATACGATATTAATGTCAGATTCCCCCTGCTGTCTTTAGAAAATAATCACTGCCATGAACACATTTTCTTGATATTTACTCTGGCCATGCTGTATTAACTTCTCAAAGTCACATTTCAGAGTTTTAAGACAGCAGTATAATGTACTACAATGTTTATCCTCTTGAAATTACTCTAAAGGCAAAATAAAACTTTGAAGAGCATCATGCAGGTTGTCAATGTTCAATTAATTATTTTCTGCAGGATTATACTCAGCAGTGATTCTCTCTGAGTATTTCTACCAAAGTTTTTAAGCAGCAGGTTAATAGCATGCCATCCTTTGTGTACTCTTCCTCAGCTATACAACTTTAATGAAGTCATTCAGTAATCCATTTAAAGAGCATAAAGCTTGTCAGCATGGGTATCATTATTGAAAGGCATTCTTACATGATACAAAGGAAAGCAGCATTCCCGTCAGCTTCATAGAGATTTTTTCTTTTATTAAACTCCCATCACTGATCTCTTTGCTGGTTTTAATTCTTGCTGCATTTAAAATGAAAGGATTTCTTATGTCAAAGAAAACAAAAAACTGGGCGTTTGATAATGAGCAACATATAGAATACAACACTGAAGTCAAAGTTATTATCAAATACCAATGTTCCACCATAGGTTAGACAGGGTAGTAACTGTGTAATCAACATCAGACATAAGGTCTCTATGACAAGGGGTGCAATCAGGAGGACTAGACAGGCTGCCATTGACATGCATGGCACAGCAGCTCCACAGTGAGAGGCAGAGACAGGCCAGCAGCCGCACATCAAGGTTGCTCTCATACGAGCCACAGCATGTCAGACAATATGTTTACCAATCAATGTCACACAGTAATTATGGTGTATGCATGTTAGTGTGAGTGTGTTTTATCGCTGTAATCATGCTGCCATGTCTGCATTGTAGTTTATACAAGGGACTTTATTTAGCATTCGCTATAGGAAGATGCTGTGTGTTAACATTTTACATTATAATCACCTCTTGTTACATACTGTATGAT
The DNA here is from genome assembly GCA_029814665.1 of Acanthurus lineatus. Classification (NCBI taxonomy): domain Eukaryota; kingdom Metazoa; phylum Chordata; class Actinopteri; order Acanthuriformes; family Acanthuridae; genus Acanthurus; species Acanthurus lineatus. The sequence continues at coordinate 3,037,978 of JAPZDV010000023.1, read as the reverse complement.
CATCTCATTTACTGCTGGATCATATGTTTTAGTTGGATGGTAAAAATGCATTAAAAAAATTATTGTAATGAAGTGTCACACCATTAATGGTAATGATCAGTAATAAAAATGTGACAAAAGTCCATTTAATGGCCGTTCAAGTCCTTCTAATCACATCACATGATCTTTATTAGAATAGATGGAGTTGGCCCAATATCATTGTAATATGCATGTTAAGATTTCCAATTTTTCTTGGCACTTTAATGAGATAGTGGAGAAGTATGGTTGAAAGCTCCAGAGAACAATTTAATTGACTGTGTGGTAAGTGGCTTTCTTAACTGCTGTCAAGAATAAACTTTTGCCTTGGATTTCACAGCACTATGAACTAAAATCACTCAGAGTGCTCTGATAAAATCTAAGTCTGAATATCTGCCTTTGACTGCCCATTAAACCCTATCTGTGAGCAGCAATTGATCAATCTCCACTGAACAAACTCTATCCAGGATGAAGGTTATGACATATTATTGAAAACTCCAGACCGGCTTCTAAGTAGAGCTAATAAAGCTGTGGTATCATCAGCTGGTGTGCCCACTAGTTTGAACCTCAATAGAATATTTTTTATAGGCTTTCTTGCATCAACCAACGGCTTTAGATGGAATCAATAAATAGGGAAGTTATTACAATTTAAATGTTTCCTATATGGAGGGTGTGTTTGGTTGATGGTTATGGACAGTGAGGCATGTCATGTGAGTGCAGCAGTGCAGCTTGGGACGCCACATTTCAGCTCACACCAGAGCGGCTGACCAACCTGATGACTGACAGGCCGACTGACCAACGGACTGACATTGTCATCCTCACAAAACTGCCATCTGCACTGCGCCGCCAGACATTTGACTGACATTTTGTCAGACACTGTGAGAAATCGATCATCTGCCATCAGCCAAAATATTGTCAATATTTAACTCACCTTGATGAGGCAGGAGTTGGTCACCACCTGTTTGGGGTCCACTACGTCCACCAGCGGTTCCTTCATGGCCACATTACGAATACAGGTCATGTCGAAGCCATACACGTTCTCCCACCCTGTTAAAGAAAGCATCACTGAGTTACTTTGCCCCAATGCTTTCTTTGTAAACTGCAAACACATTATATAGTTTTCTTCCTTCCAAGTTTGATTCCGCTTATTGAGTTTTATAGGGAACACACTTAGGCTGCTGCTATAAAACAACATTAGTCTGAGCCTTAGTCACACAGCTTCCCTGAACGGTCTAATATGCCTCCCCCAAGTTTGACCTCTTGTCATTTTGGAATAATTTTCATTTTGACAGATGAAACTCATATCATATTCACGGATGATTTGTAAACATGCACCTCCTTGAATTTCATACATTATTCATTAAGCTCCTTAAGGTAGTCTGTAGGGAAACATCTCAGTCATGACTGAAAATAAGAGTTACTTGAGTGAGCCAGAGAGCCGGCAACAAAGAACAGGTCGCAGACCCTTTGGGACTCGGTAATGTACTGTATTTGCATCTCTTGCTACCCACTTAACGAAGGCAGTGTGCAGCTCAGAGTTGCACTAATGACCACAGGATACACTTGGAATACCGGAGTGCTTTAGAAGGCCACTTCTAACTCAGTCTAAAGGTCATCTCGGGCCATCTGACTTGAGGGAATGAAGTTTGTGGTCAATATTTGCACTTGTCCAAACATTAAACACAGAATAATGGCAGACTGAGCTGAAGTATCCAGATATAGGTGGAAGCAATACAACACAGTGAGCCAACGTGATCTGACTCTGACAATATTTTCTGGTGCAGTGCTGTTGTGTAATTTCCCAGATGCACGAGGGAGTGTGAGTAGGAGGCCTATTGGCTATTGTTCTGTTTGCGTGCCTTTTGTCATCTGGGTCATGCACTGGCTTCACACTGACTTTGATGCTGTTCTACCGCTTTGTGGCCAGCAGCAAAACCATCGCCCACAGTCCACATGGTGGGTTGATACAGTGGGATGATACAGAGATAGAGAGGTTTGTTGATTTATAATATCAATTATCGCCCCCAGTGTTGTGCCTGAGGAAAAGTTCAAAATCATTTACAGAGCCATACTATTGTGTGTGAGTGCGTCCACACTGTGTGTGAGTACAATGCGGAGGTGTGGGGGTGTGTTCTACAGCCACGGTTCGTTTACAATGTAAAGACATTATGCTATTTATAGACATCCAAGAGCTACATGGAGCACACAGGTGCAGAACAAATAAGCTCCAGTCCACAGTCCAGAGCTAACACACACTTCCAGCCCCACATACACACTCTCACACTTAACTTACAGTGTATTTTGAAGTCTTTGTACTGCCTGTCTTCTATGGCCACCACATACAGAGAGGCACGGTCAGGAAACATTAATCCACCAGGTTTCTGTTTGACAAATGAAGCAAGGAAAGAACTCAGCAATAACTCTGAATGTGTTATAAAAGGTTCACAGTGTTTGACATGTCAGCAAAGTGCAAGTTAAATATTGGAGGTGTTATTGTTCCATCTGACTGACAGACTAGCACTCTAGCCCAACAGAGCTGTTCATGATGCGTAGTTATAAGACTGTTACTATTATTTTTCAAAGCCAAAAAATAATAAGCAATCTGTCCTGGAATTTTTTTTCCTTAATGTAATAAGTATTGCATAATTGGGTTTTCTTTTATTCAAAATAAACGTAGGGTTTCACTTTTTTCCTTTTTTTCTTTTTTTTTTAAAGCTGTAGCTTAGCTGTAGCATCATAGTTAATAAAAATGATTTTTAAGACAAACAGATAGAAACTTAAATTATCCCAGGGGGGGAAATGCAGTGGTTCCAACCTGGGGATTGTGACTCCAAATGCCAAGATACCATGACAATTTTTAAGAGGCAGTAAAGGGCAGCTTTATCTCTAGACTTTACTTTCTTTACACAGTTTTGCCACCGTTATTGCAGAGACGGTGAACATTGTCCCAGAGATATTTGTCAGTATTTCAGTATCAGGTCCATACAAACATCAACACTCCAGGTGTCTTTACCAGCCACTTGTCCCTGGCAAAGATGACAGTGTTGAGCATGGATTCATAAAAGAGGCAGTAGCCCATCCACTCAGATATTATGATGTCAACCTTCTCAACAGGAAGCTCCACCTCCTCCACCTTGCCTTTGAAGATGGTGATTACTACAAAACACAAATACAAAAAATTTTTTACAGACCCTTAAACACCATAATGTAGGATAAAGCTTGAAATCAATATATGATAATGCATAAAATGTATAAATGAGTATGTATGCTAGGCTAATTCCATCTTTTAAAGATAATATATGAAACATTTCAGCAACGTTTTTTTAATATATATATTTTTCCTCCAAACTCTAATGTATTTTATTAAGTGTGGCTAAAAAATGTGAGTTAATCAGTTTCCAAACATTTGACCCAATTGATTATTTCCAAATGGATGGGTCACAATGTGGAGTACAGTATTTATAATGTAGGCCTACAGGTACCATATGGCTGGTTTTTCACAGCCGTCACCCTGGCACTCCTGGTTCAACACACTGGAACATTTTTATGCTTTTATGTCAACATTTATTAGACTGCCGTGCACTCTTGTTCTTCAGTTTAAACCAGACATTAATTTTGTATATATAGCACACAGTCGTAATTTGCCATTTTTTATAGGATTGTACTGTAATTTGTATTTAAATGTTGCATGAAGCATCTTTATGCAGTTGAAAACCAAAAAGGTACTGCTTTATATCACAGTGTTTGAGGAGGAAGCTTCTGTTTATTTGAAAGAAAGAAATAAACAGAAAAAAAAGAAACTTTTGAAAGTGATTGGACATCAGTTTGTACAGTATGTACTAGCATGGCAGCCATAGTCTTCTGATGAAAATCAGCCCAGATGGGGTTTACAATGGAGGAGTGGATCTTTGCCCTGCTTGAGATTAGCTGACTTTGTTTTGTTTGTTCTGCCTTGGCGAGAAGTTATTGAATAGTTTTCCTGCTGATATAAGTTTCTGGCATGATGGTGTGTGAACCCTGTTAGTCCAACTTGTGAATGTTTCCTGCTTATTAACCAAATCTAAAATTCAGAGAGATTGAAGTGCTAACTATGCTAAAGTGCTAACTCTCTTCTTAACTACTTGCACAGACTTGGTAATCATGGGTTAATAGGACACTAGCTGCAGGATGGTTTATGGAGCAACCACTTAGTGGAACAGTCAGTTAACCTTGTATTTGAAGTTATAGAGGTCTTTTAATAAAAAACTTTACAATTTGAAATTATATGTGTTTAAGGCATTTAAGGGCAAATAAATACAAATGAGTGCAAAATGAGAAACACAGGTTTGAAATTAGATCATCATGACTGAAAAATCAAGTAAAAGCCTGAATGATGGAACACCGATGAGCGCCACTCTTCTTCCTCTTCTTGTCTCCCTCACACACATCCGTCAGTGCCCCTCCTCCCTCTCTCCCTCATCATTCATTATGTCTGACTCTAAGCAGGTTTGTTGATCCACTAACTGCAGATGAAGTTCGGTGTCATCAGAGTGGAGAGAGGAAGAACAGCTGCAGCTCTTACCGCTGTCCAGGTGGTTGGACTTGATGATCCTCTCTGAGTACTCTGATATACTGGAACATTCAATCTAACAGAGAGAAAAAAAGAAAAGAAATGTAATTAACTGACCAAAGATGAAGAACAATGATACTTTGGGAAGAGTAATGGAGTCTCTGCTGCATTTACATTAACATGTCTTCAGTTTGCCTATATTGTAGATTCAGAATACTTTGAATGTTACTGCTGCACTAATATTGGGTGGAGTACCTCAGATTAAAGACAAACTATGCTTTTCAATGCAAGTGTACTTGTTTTATTCATAACAAGCATCCAGTTACAAAGACAACAAAAAAATGATACCATTTAATCTGTCCCTCTGTGTAGCAAAAAACTGAACAGAAGGATTCTTCAGCTGAACCGTAGCAGAGTCAGTCAGTGTTTTTGAACCAAGCAGTTTCCAAAAACATCCAATTTTGACAACAATAACAAAAGTAATCATTCTGATGAACTAACATCATCTTGTTTACTCTCCTTTTCATCAAGGATCATACATTACATAAATACTGACATGTTTTGCAATATTTCAAAATTTGTAAAAGCTAGTTTTGGTTTAGACAGCAGTGACAGAAGTATTTGAACCCTCTACTAAACTCTTTACCAGTATAGCAATTAAAAAGAAACATTCAAATCAAATGAATATCACACTAATAAACAGTTTTCCAAATTGCTTGAGACTTTTAGCTTGGGGTTATGGCCTTCTACATCTTGGTGTTTTTGGATCCAGAAGTGAAAGTTTTTGGATGAGAGGATGGAGCCAAGAAAGACAAACATTGCTTCCAACTTTAGGCCCTAATATAATTTAAAGTGAGTCATTATTTTAAAGAACACTTTTCTTGGATGGGGAATGAGCTTTCGAAATCAAAACCACTTTTTGTTCCAAACTGTAAACATGATTTGTCTGTATTTATGCTATAAAGTTTGGCATTTTAATATGAGACTATGCTGATAGACTCCCTTTAGGAGCGTGCCTCAAGTGGCCATTTGAGAAACTGCAGCTATTGGCATTTCTTTGTTGGCTTAATTTTTCAGCCCCAGAGGTTGCTGCTTGATTGCAAGAAGTCTCCTCAAGTCAAGCTGAAAATAGAGGACGATAAAAGAAAATGAAAGGATAGAAATTACAAGGTGACCAGCCTCTGTGCCCGGCCCTGAAATGCTGCCAGAGCATCTTCCCTTAAGTAATTAAGGTGAAGATTAGTCACTGCTCAACTGCATCCAGCCATTTAGCTCCAATGGGACCTTCAACTTCTGGTTTCATTAATCTTTTGACATTTTAAATTCATTCAAATTATCCCTCCCTCTCTCGCTTCCCTGCCCCATTTTCCTCCATGCCCTCTCTTTTGTACCTTCCTTGTCCTCTCTTTTTGTACTATTTTTTCTGTGCTCTGAGCTGCTTGCTTGACATATTTTGTACCCACTGTTCTGCCTCCAATGTTGGATGATTTATGGAGGTGCCAGCAATAACAGAGTTACAACGTAATTATGGTCCCCCACTCATCAGAATAAACTCGAGACGCTTCTTTTAAGCAGCTTCCAAACAAAATAAGAACATAATTCGGCGGGAGGCATTCGTCAGTACCAGCCTCTTATAGCATTGAGCAGTCAGAGAGAATAGATTTTTAACTTGAGTGTGCACACTCTGTTTAACTTACCCGGGGATTTGAGGTGTGCAGACTTTTTCATGCTGCAAGAGATCCATCTGGTCATAATCAAGCAGACTCTTCTACTAACGCTAAGTGCTCTGGTTCATGAGAAAAAGGTAAAATAAGCCTGGGTCTCTAACGGAGAGAGAGCATTCAGTTGCGCTTTGGACTGTCAGGGAAAAGTTTAATCTACCAGGCTTTTATTTTAGAGGCAGAAACCGATTATGTGAGGACAACGTGCTCTATAAACACTCCAACTGTGAGACATCCAAATTAATAGATATCATCTTGGATATTTCTGCTTTCTAACTGAGGTCTTCTGTTTCCCCTCTGCACACAGGATGGATTTCACTGACATTAGCGCTGCCTCCCTGAAGCAGCCCTTTTCTCTGCAGCCTATTAGTGGAGGAGCGGTCAGGAAGCTGCTGGTGGTGTCCACAGCCTGCAAACACACAACTCTGAAGCGCTTGCCCATGAAAAACTAGACTGCATCAACTGCCTGAACAAAAAGAGATGCCTAATGTTGCACTATGTGTATGAATGCATGTGCACTTGCAGGCATGAGCGTGCATGTGTGTTGTGCTGTGCTGTTTGTGTGTGATAATGGGGCTGGCCAATGACAGCCCTCTAATTGGCTCTGATTCATCTCTTTCTGAATCTCGGTGAGAAGAGACAGCCATTAGCCACCTGTCCATCAGAGCCGTGCTTCAGTACCAGTACTGAGGCCTTGAGGCATGTTTAGTCAACACACCCACACACGGTGCCCTGTGCACCTCTCCCCGGTGTCAGGAAGAGTCAGTGTCACCTTAGACATCCCTGTTGGCTCCACTGTCTTTGGGATACACAGGAAGTACAATTTCAGTGCCTTGATGCAATCCTGTCTCACACTTCTGCAGACAATGTTCCCGACCTCATGACTTGCGTCTCACTCTGGCATACACCACCAACTGTGAGACAGACAGGTGTGCGCCTTTCTTAATGATTTCCAATGAAATTAATTGGGCATAGACAGACTCTATTAAGTTACGGATGCATTTCATTGATAACAGTAGGATTCACCAGAACTCAATTGCGAGTGTCGTAACAATGAAGCTGAATACAAATGTAGCGGGATGCGTCACCCTTTTTATTAAATAAATTAACAAATCACTCATTAAGTGTGTTTTTTTTTCTTTGTCATTGTGACTATGTTTGGAAGAATAATGAGGAAAAAATCAAATTAAACCATTCAGAGATGAGCTTGAGAAATTAAATTCAAAAGTCTACTGTAATTGTATAATTTGAGTCTCTAGATTGATAGACAGGCTCCTTAATTAAAAATAAAAGAGGGTAGTCTAGCGAGAAAGTTAAATTGGTAACTTGGACCTGCTTCGAGTACTGCTTCATGGACAGTCTTCTAATTTACTGCAGATCTTTTGTCTTTAAAGTTTTAAGTGCAATCCAGAGAGCAATTTTCAAACTACAAAACCCTTTTGTTTGGTGAGCAAGAAGAAGACAATCTGCAGTTAGTTTGCGAGCTGAAGTTGTTGCCTGTGGCTTTATATCCGGCTTTGTTGAAAGCTGGAAGGATTCAGGTATGTGGACTACACACGCACAATGATTTACTGTAGTTGTCTGAGATTCTTTGAAATCTCACTTACTGCTAACTTCTTGTCAACTCCTCTCTTGTGTTCATAATGTTTAACATATTCTCCTTCTGCTAACAAGCATAGCCCACACAAACTCTTGCATTGAGCATATTATTGTTATATTGCCATTACATTGCCATTGCCATAATATTTTCTGCTACATTATCAATGGGAAGATTTTCAAACATACACATATACACACGCACACAAACACACACACACATTCATACACTAACATCAGTCCTGGTCTTTTATTTGTGGGCTTGTATATGTCTCTAACACATATGGAATTCAGGAGATTTTTTTATGGGAGCTTGATCCAGAGTAAAGAGTTATTACTCTTCTTTTTGTTATAACAAGATCCATATGATTCTGTGGTGTTTTTGTTGGCACAGAGCCCAGTCTTCCCACCTCACAAGCCTATCTTTCACATGGATCTTTGTCTTTGGTGCAGAACTCAAAACAAGAGCATCTAAACAAAGGTGAACTAAATCCCAGAAGTCTTTGACATATTTATGTGGATGAAACCATGCCAGATGGACAGCAGCAACACAAGTTTGAGTAAAGACAAAAACTGAAGTGATATTTTAGTTTAGAGTATAAAGAGAGGGATAGAGAAACTGACTGAGAGAGCAAAAAAAAAAGGAAACAAAAGAAAAGATGCAAGCAAAGCCACTCACACATAAATGCATAATGCCTACCAGTAGTTCAGGACAACTCTCTTGACAATTCCATGTTAGTCATTCCTCCCTGAAGCAAACATAAGCAGTCTGGAGCCACCATACATAAATAAGTTCCACATGGTTATCCAAAACTATCAAACATCCTTTCTCATATATACCCTTACTAGCTTTGACTTTTGCTTGATACACAAAAACTAAACAAAGGTCTGAATTAGCAAAGCCTGTCCATCTCTTGAAAGGACTAGTTAACTCTTAACTCGGATAAGATATTCCACCCAAGTCATATAGAAACCAGCATAAAAATGGTTAAAATGTATGTACAGGGTGAAGCGGCTGTGCCCACACAGTCCATGAACACAGTGTGAGCAGCTTGTCAGGCTGGACTCCACAGAGATTAGACCCCGATGGTTCAGCACGATAACGCTCCACTGAAAAGAAACACGTCTTACCCCATACACATGCTTCGCTCCCGCTTTGGCTGCGAACATGGACAGGATCCCAGTCCCACTTCCAACATCCAACACGATTTTGTCCTTGAAGACGTGTTTGTTGTGGTACATGGAGTTCCTGTAGGTGAGCGTCCTCACTTCGTCCTTCAGCATCTCCTGGTATAGCATGCGACAAATAATATCAGGAAGATGTTGACACAGCTAACCCCTGCGGAGAGTGACAATTTGTTTGTTAAATTAAAAACATTGGCTGGACACTGGGGGTCTGGATTTGCTGTGGTATCTGCAGTGGTGACAAATAACACACAGGCTTCACCTAATCTTATTCTATTACATCTCAGCCGTACGCTTCTATATTAAAGTCCAGCGTTGGTGTTTCTGAATAAAACCTCATGAGCCTTCAGGCTCAGCCTGTCTGTCTCTCTTATGGAGAGTGAATGCATATGTGAGTGTGTAGAATATTTAGAAATGATGAAAATATACCTGACCTATATTCTAAAAATATTTTTTAACAAATCACGGCACAGGTCACATGAGGAACATGCTCTTTTGATACAGTCTTTGACACTTTCTTTCTCCTCTATATACAATGCAGCTGAACTTTGATTGATGAGATTAAAATATCATATTGAAAGTAGAAATATGAGACACATGAGGACGAGGAGGAATTGTTTACAGATGGCTGCCTGTGGTTTGCTAAAGTTCAATGCGCCAGGTCATTTTTGGTTGGTATAATTTGTCTTGTGATTTTTGCTTGTAAATTCACACTGAGATAAGAATGTTAAGCTTTAAGAGGAGTGTTCATGTAGTTATCCGATGAAAAAATGAATGTTTCAAAGAAGCTGCACAGGGCGAAGTATTAAAGCAGTGCAAGAATGAAGTCAAGTCCATTTTTTTTGTTTTCTTAGATTCTTTTTTCTGCTATTTGATCAAAAACTATAATCATGCATAACTCATCTCTGTTTACTCCTGACAAGAATGGACACAGGATTAAGAACACAGAGGAACACAGGACATTCAGCCATACCTCATGTATACCAAAGTGTGCATAAGAGTCAAAGTAGTAGTCTCTTGAGGTCATCTCCTCTGGGCTAAGGAACTTGGCCATCTTGCCCCGGCCAGGACAGCTAGGGAGGCTGGCGGCATGGGGCGTGTGTGGCGGCAGAGGAGGCCGTGCGACATGCTGGATGGAAGGCACCGGCTTGGGCAACGAGGTGGGCTGTGCCGACTGGGATGGAATTATGCGGATAGGCTGTGGCTGTGTCTGTGGTTGCTAGAGAAATAGAGATGGACTTTTGTTAGTCAAATCATTTTTTATTTCAATCTTGTCTCATGCCTCTGAGTTCATCCTGTCAGCCTACATGTTTCATGAATCAGTTTGAGGAGTCCAGTGAGCCCCGCTGGGTTTAGAGGACACACCGATCACTGACATGAAGTCAGCCGGCGTGTCAACAGAAGGCAGAAATGGCAAGAAGGCTCTGCTCTGCACAGAAGGTACACCCATAATGCCCCGATTATCACCTCTGAGGCCAGCTGGGATGGTCTAGCATGAGTGTGTGCGTGTGTGGAAACAGGCTCTTAGCATCTCAGTTCTCAGCAAGTAAGCCATTCTGGTGTTTATTCTAATTCCAACTTTAAGGTTTCTCTAAATAAATGATAAATAGTTTGGAAGAGGACCAAAAGATGAGGTGTTTTTATATGACTGACAGTGATGCTTTACTACTACAGCTAAATTTGGTATTACAGCTACAGCATATTGAAATAAAGGAAGGAAAAAAAGACTATTTTCCACTATGATACATGCTCCTGCTTTAATTCAAACAATTTATTTCATAGATTTTGCTACTTTTTTCTCTTAGAGCTACAGTTTATGTGCCACATCTTCACCTTCAACTGAGGCCATTCAGCTTTTCATAAGGCAGTTTGCAATCTTCACTGTTGTGGCAGCAGACAGCAGATCACAACAATAACCCTGCAGGAGAAAGTCCAGCTCAGGAACTATAATTTCAGGTAGTTTCAGATAGTTAAAGTCTTCTTTAAAAGAAACCATCCCTTCAAACTTTGTCACAGAATAAGTAAGGTGGA